>QKRW01000018.1:110000-285000 GCA_003260565.1 Monilinia fructigena
TCTAGGAACGCCCATTGAGAAGTGTCCGAAGCATTCGCGCGCTTACACCATATCACAGAGGTACTATCGATACATAGCCATCGTTGTGTATCCGCATTGGATGGTAGCGTAAGCGCTTTCTGAAGCCCTTTCAGAGCCCCTATCGCTTCTGCGTCAAAGACATGCGAAAGCGTGTTAATCGCACTTTCTTTAGAATACATTAAATACTAATGCTAATATCGATTTAGTCTATATTATATAAGAATGTCCTTCGTATTTATAGCGTTTTTGTAAAAAAAACTATACTATACCTAGGTACACCTAATAAATCTACAAATAGGCCGTTGATAAAATAACGGAATCATAGCACACTAGAATTGGTTCAAAAAATAAGGGTTCATCATAGAAAATACATTGAAGTCAAAGAAACTAGAGCATTTAGTTTAAATAACGTGATTAAATGATTGTGGTACAAAGTAGACGCAATGTCGTTAGCATAAATGTACGAATGGACGAATGAATTGATTGATTGATTGTGAATGTATGTATGTGGTATGTATGTATGTATGTAATGTATGTATGTATGTATGTATGTATGTATGTATGTATGTATGTATGTATGTATGTATGTATGTATGTATGTATGTATGTATGTATGTATGTATGTATGTGTGTAACCTTAGGTACTTGTATATAAAGATAGAAATATAAATAGAATGACGCAGATATCCATGGATCCTTTCCATTCCATAAGTTTGGTTGCATTGTTACACGCACGTGAGTGCCAAGACTTTAATCTATGCGCTTGAAATATGATTGGTCAGAATTGATAAACTTATGCAAAGAAAAGAACCCTTTTCACAGCGAAAGATGATTAAAATTCTTAATTTTAAACATTTAACTTTAAAATTGTACGTACTAGGATTGATTTTATATTTTATTTCATTTTGTATAATTCCTATCTATACATTTATATATTTATATATTTATTATTTATTATCTATATATATATATTCATCCATCCATCCATCCATCCATCCATCCATCCATCCATCCATCCATCCATCCATCCATTCATATACTATCAAATCTCTCCCACCGACGACGACATTACTACTCCTCACAATAAGCTTCGCAGATTCAAATCATTTGTTACTCTTCATACAAAACCAAAGGACGATAAGGTTAAACAAAGCCCCATTCAGCTCCAGAATCTTCCACTCTTACCTACTCTGTTAATCCATCACCCCCTAGACAACTAAAGTGGCATTCAATTTCAGGAAGGTGGGTCGTTCTACTATCAATCAATTGTGTAAAGAATATATGGGAAATTGTTGGCATTTTGTTTTTATCTTTGACACACAAATTGCTTTGAATAAGAATAACTGATGATAAGGGGAGTATCCAGAATTTCAAATATTTCTTACAAGAATCATATCGCCATTGATACCAATATCGTTTTTGGTTTTGTAAGATTACATTTTTTCTCAACATTATCAATAAAAATGAATTCACCACCAGATCTCAATAGCGCAACGGTGCCTCGCAGACCAGCATTAAGATCAGACACAGATGACTTTCATAGCCCCAAGAGTGGACCGTCCAAAGGTTAGCAATTGCAATTATACTTCAATATTTCCTTTTCGTGGCGTTTGTTCGCTAACTTCTTATCTCTCCCAGTCGTCTCAATTGCGGAGCCAGAACCAGAAGATATACAAGAATTTGAACTCCCCCCCACAGACGAAACTTCAAGAATAAAACATTTTAGTGCTGGTGTAGCCAAACGAATGACAGGTCGACCAAATATGCCTTCTGCCAGTTCATCCAAATTATCTCTCCGAAGTCAAAGTAGCTTAGAGGAACCACCAACTCAAGATCCAACCCCTT
This sequence comes from Monilinia fructigena, assembly GCA_003260565.1. Lineage (NCBI taxonomy): Eukaryota > Fungi > Ascomycota > Leotiomycetes > Helotiales > Sclerotiniaceae > Monilinia > Monilinia fructigena. Next base: position 111,867 of record QKRW01000018.1, read on the forward strand.
CTGAACCCTCCAAAATCAATGAGGAAGGAAAGCATCACCATCGCGATAAACTTCTTTTTCAGGTTGCGGAATGGCTACATTCAGAAAAAGCCAAGAGGACTGCTCGAAAGTCAAGCAGAATTGACACTCAAGAAAATGATACTGTTCTTGAGAATTTACCAGACAGAGGTCTAGTCTCAAAACCACGAACACTGTCTGAAAGTTCTTCTTCGAGTGCTTTTTCCTTGGAGAAATTACAAAGGATTCTAGAAGATAATATGCTAGATTTTGGCCACACTCATCTTCCACATCTCAGCCCCCAAAAGCGACAATCTAGAAAACGATCCTTCGTTCGGCCTCCTTTAAAACCTACTCCATCTTCTGACACCGAATATCATGATGGAGATATTGTGGTCCCATCTTGTGATGTGATTCTTGACAACTCAAAAACGCTTGCATATAGTGGTGGTGCTGGATCTTCCATGGAAACAACCACATTAAGCAATTCCAAACGCGCCGAAAAGGAGAGAAAGGCATGGATTCAATTTAAGAGTGAAATTGTGAGATTGGCGCATACATTGAGATTGAAAGGTTGGAGAAGAGTTCCATTAGATCGAGGTGATGAAATTGAAGTGGAAAGATTGAGTGGTGCTCTTACAAACGCAGTTTATGTTGTTTCTCCACCAGCAGATTTACCACCGTCTTCAAGCAGTACCATCCTCTCGACTAAAGGTCATAAACCTCCACCAAAGTTATTGCTTAGAATTTATGGTCCTCAAGTTGAGCATCTAATCGATCGAGAAGCTGAATTGAGCATATTGAGAAGATTGGCCAGAAAAAAGATTGGCCCTAGAATGTTGGGAACATTTAGAAATGGTCGATTTGAAGAATTCTTTAATGCTCAAACACTCACGTCTCAAGATTTGAGAATCCCAGATACAAGCAAGAAAATTGCAAAACGAATGAGAGAGTTACATGATGGGGTTGAACTGCTTGAAGAGGAAAGAGAAGAAGGACCATTTGTTTGGAGAAATTGGGATAAGTGGGTTGATAGATGTGAGAAAATTATAACTTATCTTGATAAGCAGATTTTAGAAGGGGACTCCAGTAAAAGTATCAGAGGTGAAAGTTGGAGAGATAGAGGTTTGGTTTGTGGTGTAGAGTGGCCTGTCTTCAGAGCCGCTGTCGAAAAATATAGAGAATGGTTGGAGAAAAGTTATGGTGGAAGTCAAGGGCTAAGTCGTAGATTGGTATTTGCTCACAATGATGTATGACCGGCTCCCATTTTACCTTGTTTCAGAACTAATTCACAATAGACACAATATGGCAACATTCTACGTTTAATCCCCGAGCCTCCTACCGCTGGATCAGCACCCTCTCCCCTTCTACTTCCCATGAATCACCACAAACAACTCGTAGTTATCGATTTCGAATACGCAAGCGCTAATACTCCTGGTTTGGAATTCGCCAACCACTTTACAGAGTGGTGTTACAATTATCATGCACCAGCTCCAATGACATGGACTTGCGACACTAGGAACTACCCAACTGTTGAAGAACAAAGGCGATTTGTCAGAGCATACTTGAATCACCGCCCTCAATATAATCCTCTTGCTAGCTCCACTCCAAGATTGGAAGGAAGAGATGCACCACCAGGAAGTATTAAAGAATTTATGTTGGATAGTCGGACACCAGCTGGAGAGCGAGAGGGGTCTATCAGTAGTAATCTATACGCAGAGGAAGAAGCCAGGAGGGAACAGGAAATAGAAAAGCAAGTTGATGAGGTTTTGAGGGAAGTAAGGATTTGGAGATTGGCTAATAGTGCACAATGGGTTGCTTGGGGAATTGTACAAGCACAAATTCCAGAATTGGACGATGCGTCTCCATTTGTTATTACACCTGATGAAATTGATGGGCCACAAAATGGTATTTTGGAAAATGCCAGTTCGGACAATGCAAAGATGGAGAAAGAAGATGGGAAAGAGATTGCGAAGGAGGAGCAAGTGAAGGAGGAAGAAGATGAATTCGATTATTTAGGGTATGCACAAAGTAGAGCACTTTTCTTCTGGGGAGATGTGGTAGGATTGGGTATTATGAAGAAAGAGGAATTGCCTGAATATTTGGCGGAGAAGATTAAGGTTTTGGATTATTGATGGGGATGAAAGAAAGAGGTAGAAAGTCTACATGATGCGATGAAATTCGTACGAGCGGGCGAGTGAGCGAAGGTTCAACACAACGACATGAAACGACATGAATCATATACTGTCATGGAGATTGCAGCGCTACATTTCAATATACATAGATAGATACTTAGATAGATGGATAGACAAAAAAGATACCACGGAAAATCAAAAGAGTTCAACACAACCTTTTACTCCAAGGTATCATCCCATCATCTATAACTCTCCATCTCATCTACCAGTAAGTAGTCTGATCTTCTAACCTCTTTCTCAAGCCCATCCATTTATTAATAGCTTCGTCTGAAATCTTATATCATAATATCTATTGAAAATCCATAAAATTCAATGTAGAATTGCTGGAGCTTTTGGAATTTATAGGGAGTTTATGTGGAGAGCATATGGGCAAAGCTGATGTAGGTTGGGGTACTTTCTGGATCCGATAGTGTGAGAGAGTAAAGTTGTTATTGAGTTTGATGTTGAGACAGGGTGGGGAGGGAAGTGAAAGGAAGGGAGGAGGTTGATGAGGGGAGATGGTGAGGCTCTCGGATTATTTGTAGGGGGAGAAGAGTTGGGGTGCGGTCGTTTGGATATTTGTGTGAGTATGAGTATGAGTATGAGGTTTAACGAGGGAGACTTACGATGAGGAGAACAGAATGAGAGATTCAAATCATCTTCATAGTTCTAGTATTATTGGGAAAAGGAAAGAAGGGAAAGGAGAAGGAAAAGGGGGGTAAATAGATAACCGGAGCTTTAAACTAACACATATGTTTATAATGCCAACAAAACCTATCAATATCATCATCCAGAACCAGAACCAGAGCTCAAAAAAAGCAGGCTAAGCTCTAATATTACATCACGCTATAGATATTTCATGTAACTGCATCCTCATAATCCATTTACATACTAGCTTTATAAAGAAACTTGGCGGTGGTTCTAGAATTCTTGGTGATGTCTAAGGATCCCTAAGACCGAGAATAAGAAGCTGTAGGAACTTGAAAGAGGTTCGGGATATTGTCATGTTTATGTTTTATATGAATATGAGGTCGCCGATTGGTTTGGTTGGAGAATGGAGTGGCATTTATCTGGGGTTTGGTGGTGGATGTTGGGAAGGGTAGGACTTGCAATTTATATTCTGGCTGCCAATCATAGCGGGGGATTAGGTATACATGTTGACTGATGGGGAATAAGATACTGTTATGAACTTCAGTGCCTATCAGATATGAAACTTGAGGGGACTATCTCGGTGGACAAGTTTTACCGCACTGATGATCAATGTATCTTGTTTATCAGAGAGCTCTTGCCATTTCTGTGTATATATATTGAGACAGAATATAAAATTCGATGCCTAAGAGACAAGACAATCTTTTTGTTCTAGAATCTTTAGGTTTTGGATCATGAATTTCCTGTTCAAGTCTCAGGTCAGAAACACCGTCATCATCTGTGTTCTTTTGAAATATAAAGTATTTCCCTGCTATATTCAGCCTACATCGTCGGGAATTGTCAAGTATGTAGCACAATGTACGTCTACTACGGCATATTCCATCCATACTGGACTTATGTTAACCTAAGGGGAACACCACTATATACTATGTTCCCGAGTCTTGATGGTTATCAAAGTTTGCAACGTCGGGTAATTCTCTCTCTTTACATAGGTCTTCAGGATCCTACCCCTCATATAGTAAGTGACACTACACGCCATAACGTCGCACAACTCGTGGGGCATTCTCGTCTGATGTCTCATTTCATTGTACAAAACACAAGAGAAAAGGTTGAGAAACAGGACTGAAAACGAACATTTCCGATATCGATTCAGACATGTACTTGTGAGAAGACAATGGAAGCAACGTTTCTTTTCGTAATTACCACGTTCTAGCCTTCAATTTTCTTATTTTCTTATTTATTTTATTTAAAGTTTAACGTCTCTATGTAGATTGGCTAGTTCTGACCTCCCGAAGGGTATTAGCGACGGGCCCGCGACGAAGGCAAGGCCTCCCCGCGCGCCTCCCGTGTATAGCCTATTGCTATATTTGATGGTACTCCTCACGCCCTGTCCTTCAGTCCCTATACCCAGGCAGTGCAGTTTCCCTTTATTCCTGCGGTCCTCTCCCTCCATTTGGAGAAGCGCTCCCGCTGCCTTCGATTTTCTGTATGGATGTTATAGATCGACTTCGATCCACATCGTTTCCTTCTTTAACCTATCCATTTTGCTTGTTTTAAACTGTCTGTACTCCATCTAGCACTGCATTCACTTTTAAGTGCTTAGAACTACCAATCAACAATCTTTATCAGCTAATTCTTTCCCGCTAAAGAAATGTATTCACTCCCTATCTTAATTCTCGGACTGGTGACTGTTCAGACTGCCTTCGCGATACCATTTCTCGTAAGTATGATCATCTTTTCGAACAAAAGCCTTCCATAAACATTCTCATGATGCATTTGCAGGAGTGGTTTGTAGATACTGATGGATTTATCTAGTATAAGAGACCTCCTATCCCAGAGGTAACATTAGCACTTCCAGTGGCAGCACCTTAATTGTAAGTAGATTGTGATGATCATCCCCGTACCAATGATAAAACTGATCACTTCTTTCTCCATTTTAGGAGTCTCACCTATTTAAAAGGTCTCCTGGCTCTAACAACATCATCAAATGTTATCAGAGGGGCCCATCTTAAAAGATGATAATCGGATAGTCAAATGTGTTGCTAGTGCTCCTCTTCATCAAAAACTGGAGCGTCGGAAGAATTGGTGAAGTTTTAGACTGGGATGTAGAGAGAAACGAGGAGAAAAGGAATGTTTTAATGTTTGTGTAGAGTACTCTGGGTGATAAAAGTGTTCAAAACAAAGGAAGGATGTGAAGGTAGTTTCTTATGGGTGTTGATCAAGAATGAGAATAAATAGGATGCGAGATAGCCTTTCAAGGACAATGTCAAATATGATAGAAAAGCCTGTCTTGAAACTAGGCCCAGGCTGATATGGACTGGTTATCGAATTAAATTGTATACTTATGCTATCTTGAGATTACGTCTTTCACAGATGATGTTCCGGCTTTGGGTAAATGTTTGACTGAAGCTTGATTGATTGATTGATTGATTTCATTTACGTCCACTTTCAGTCTAAGACTATCTATATAGGACGGCTAGGCCTCTAAAGGCTCTAGCAGATAACTTTTTATTCTACAATATTGGATATATTCAATTTAGGGAAGTGAAAACAAATGCTGGGGACCGGCGCCCACTATATTATACGCGTTGCATATAATAAGAAAACGACGAAAATAAGGACATATGATAATCAAAGAGTTGATAAAAAACTCGTTCTTTCTTCTTCCAAGTAATATCCTTCCATTTCTGCAATAACTCTTTCTCCCTCTATTATTGCTTCTTCTTCTTCTGCTACCTCTCTTTCTTCTGTTTCGTTTTGTATAAGAGCTCTAGTCAGATGCCATGCTCTTGTAGCGATTTTGGTGATATTAATGAATTGGATGGCTAATTCGATGCCGATTTTCGTATGGAGTAGAAATTGTATAGTGATTTTGGATAAAGGTATCTCCTTAAATATTTCTTTTCTTTCAGCTTTATATATAGGGCAGCTAATAAGGAGGTGTTGTGGTGCCTCGATATTACCACATATACATTTGTTGTTGCCAAGTTTGAAGCGATGTAAATAGGATTTGATATATCCATGACCTAATTTGAGTTGAAAGAATGCGCTAGCAGTATTTCGATTGGTTCCGCTTGGTAGCTTGATTTTCGAGCCAATTTTCCATGGAAATAGCTTCGAGTAAGTTGATGGGGATTGGTTTGATCTGAGTTCGTATTAATTGAGAGTATCAAGCCATTGATCTGAAGCACATTCTTTAACAATCATACCTAATAGTCCAAAGCTTGTTTCGTTCAAAATGGGTCGTTGACTGAAGCTTCATGATATTAAAAAACCCACACACTGTATTCCAATAGATAGCTATGACCGAAATCTAAGCTTCAAATGTATCATCCAAGGCAAAATGCTATCACTTGAGAAAATCAACTTATAAGCATAACCTGATACTTGAGTTTGAATTACCTTCAATTATGGAAAGCGCAAGTATGTTTATAAAAGCAACCTACACATCTTTCTACTTCTACACAAGGAGGAAATTCCTAAACTCGATAGAAATCATGGGTAGCTATTCAGTCACACTTCTATTTATTCTTCTTAGATTATGTAAAGGAAAATCTCTGACAAGTGTTTCTTTGTTGAATAAGCGCCATCCTTGAAGATTAAAGGAGTAGGGGAAAACAGAGCCAATCTGGCTATACAAGTCCTACTCCGATATTCCATAATTGCCTGCATAAAATGACTCTTGGATTGAAAGATAATGCAATCAACTGCGACTGTTCATTTTGAGCAGGATATTGTGATGAGAATATGCGTTTTAGACGAGCTTAGAGAGCGCATGAATATCAACTTCGAGCCGAATTTTGCCTACGACTACACCAGTACCAGGCAAAACCTTTTCAATCTCAGGTGCGCCTGAACGAAAGATCGACGCCGAAAATAAAACCATCGATCTCAAGCTCAATAATGATAAGCAGATCTTGGGTTTGAAGTTCTGCTAACCTCAAATTGAGCTATTAGATGAGACCTAGGAACTTTCACTATTTCAGATGCCTTAAGTAAGCGAAGAAATAAGACGCCCAAAGTATTTTTGATGTTTCGATTTGCTAACAGGAAAGTAAATGACTTTAAATCAAAAAGATGTCATCATTTTAGTTACTTACTGGGTCACCAGATAATAGAAAAAAAATTCTATTCCGAGCCTTGGTTAAGTAGTGTATATTCATGTGCGAAAAGACATGAACTAGACTGCCAGTTAATTAAAATTTATATATTTTTATTAATTATTTATATATAATACATAAAGGCCAATATGACCGCAATATCAAACATCCTTCATCTCTGGTGTCCTCCACTTCTCCACTCTCTAATCCAGGATCATTACCAATATCCTCGATCACAAAGTTATCTATACTGAAAACTTCCAGCGAGTTCTGTGCATTCTCATCCGTGTGCCACTCTGCCGCATGCTGATCATAGTTCTTTTTTCATAACACTCTTCTGAACAGAAAAAAGCCTTATGTCCACTAATCATGCAGACTTTACACAAACCCATGCCGTCATAAGTTTCACTCCCAATAGCGCCAAATTTGTGATAAGCAACAATCTTTCCAATGGGCACTCAAGCAAAAGTGATCATTTTGTTCATGAGCATCATGATCCAGAAGCGCATGATCAGGACAACAATAATAGTACCTTTTATGGCTTTCAAGGAACTTTTGATCCAATCGCATAAAACGCATTGTAATGCCCCATCTGCAAGGCCAAATCCACATCTTCGTCACAACCGTCGTATGAGCAAAATGCTTACTCTCCTTTGCCACCTGCTGATGACGCTGGTATTTAAGAGTATCTTTTTCGGCTTTTGCCTTTAGCTGAGCTGACTGTGCGAGGTTAAGCTCATTCAAACGGCGTCGAAGCTGAGATATCTCGACTTCCTTCGAACGAGCGCTCTCCTTTTTCATAGCGGCAACAACCTCATCGTGTGGATCGCCATTCTCAAACATGCGTATATATTTGCTTTTAAAGTTACGCACGCTGGCTGAATTCTGAATCTAGAGGACTGCAATAATATGAAATGAATATCGGAATTCGTTCTTCATTGGATTGGTCAGTGTCGTTCAGACGAAGGATGAAGTCAAACCTGAATGGAATGGACACGACTTGATTTGCTCAAGTTAAGTAAGCGGTTAGAATTTTTGGAAATATCTCTTCCTCTAATTCCATTGCAGTACGGTCCTTAAATTCAGTAAATAACATCTTCGCTATCGCCTGGTATGTGGGCACACAAATCTTTCTTCAAATGCGCCCGAAATTCCTGGTCCGCTCTTTTGTGTATATTGGCAGACTGTGGACTGTAGGCTGGTCAAACATGGATTGTAATTCTGCTTTGATAGTCGAACAGTTTTAGATCCGGTTATCCGGTTCATCTGATAAATAAATCCTGGTAGGCTTTGCGCATCTGACGGTTCATTCCAATACAACTCTCACAATTCATATGGTCATGGTCACCGGTGTGGCTGATGCAAAGCTGCTACGATAAAAACTTCTGGATACTTTCACGAGTCTTTTTCTATTCTCATGATCGGTACGATAATTGTCTGCATGCGCAAGACCTCACCCAATGTGAAAGGTAACTTTGACCTTGAGGTCTCAGCTCAAATGGGGTGTTATGGGTTAGGAAACGCGTGATCACGTGGACATTCAAACTTACTCCATGGTCAATTATCTCTGCTCCTTAATATTCAAGTCAACTCAAATATGGAACATAAATATCAACCCAAGGATTCAATTATTCATTGATAATTCAAATTTTTAAAAAAGGAAATACTTGCTTGTCTACTCGATTGCAATGACTGGAAGGATATAATTAAGCACAACCATTTAGGCTAGCGGCCGCTGGATGAAAGACGGACCGTTCAATATCTGTAAGGTATCTCTTGAAGTTGATCTTTGGTTATTCTGTTCCAAGTAACTCATCAATCAATCAAGAAGAAAAGCCTCTTGCAATTTGTTTATTTTTTTGGTCGCGAACCCATTGCGATCAGAATTATGAAGATGAAATCCAAATCCTATAAGTTAACAGTGAATCCGCTAACATGTTTTGTGTTAGGCGGACAAACTTCGCGCTCAGCAACAGCTCGAGCAGCTCCAGCAGCGCTATGTTGGGACTGGTCATGCCGATACAACAAGATTTGAATGGACAAGTAATATTCAGAGGGATTCTTATGCGTCCTATGTAGGCCATCCATTGCCTTGAGTTATATGGCAATTGGAATGGGTAGTCCAAGGGAAAATTGTTAGGAAGAATATGATTGAGGTGTGTGCTCTTGTGCTATGTTCCTGAGTAGTCGTCAGATCGTGCTTGGGACTGTCTTGGACATGAGGAAATTGAAGTCGTGTGAAGGAGACTGATATTAAACAGAAAATGATCCAACCTGTTGGGAAACCTCCTGAAGTGCAGGATTAGGCCAATATAGTGATGATGGGATTCCGTAGGGGAAGTTTGGGCACCGAAGCGTGCCTGGGGCAGTTATTATCACGAGCGGTGATATGATCGGGTTTAATACCGAGTGGAGAATGACTGGAGATTCTCTGTGCGCGAGAGGTTACAAGATTGGTGTTCAGGCGCAAATATATGGTTGACATTAAGATTGATATCATGTAGAATTGTTGGGATAACAGTAGGAACGAGCTCTACGAGCTATTACCTGTAATGCAGAAAGATCGCATGAGCACAGAATTCACGATAAACCATCCTCAGCGACTCGCATATCTTTCTTCGCCAAGGCCAATATCTCCAACCGAATGATGACGATCTATTTCATAATCTCTCATCGAAGGCCGTCCTTTGTCCTATGCTGTGTATCAAACACTGCTGCTAATGCTCAATTCAACAATACGGAGTTATTTCTGTAAAGCCCGGTATGGAATGTAGATCATCGCAATATTTGTGTACCAGTATGAAATGGTCGAAAGCGACTGGGATTGGAATTGAACGTCGTTTTTCTACATTGCTTTTGTTTTGTGAGTCCACATGCGTTAATCGAATCAACTTTCAACCCTCTTCCAAGGCTCACAATATCTCATAAGAAATTAGGTGAAATACATTGCTTTACCCCAGTATTTAAAAACTCCTGGCCTGAGATGTGCACTACATTTCGCAGTCCTACCATGTCCATAATTCCATTATTTAACCCCTCCCCCAACTCCACACCAACCAAAAGTCACCATGACATTAAAAGTATTTACCGATTATTCATCATCTTCATCATCTGCTTCCCTTCGTGACCATCTCCTTCGAGCAACTTTCGTAGCGCTTGCTCCATTTTGATGGGGAGCATCTCCCTCTCCCCAACTTCCTTCCTCTTCCCTAGTCCTAGGCTGCGTTCCAGCCTCTTATCAAGATCTTCGGAGGCTTCCGCACCATAGACTTCCTTCACAATCCCTTCGACACCTTTTGTACCGATCTCCATTTTCCCACGAGGTCCGACTCGCCATTCGATAACCTCATCTCCGTCATTTCTCTTCGACGGCGCGAGTTATATAATTTTGTTGTGCCATTTTTCTTTAAAATGAGACTGGTTTTATCCATTGGCATATTTGTTTCTGCGTTGAGCTTTCTTAACACCGACATAAGTTTACTGTCGGTAATCATAGAGTCGGGACTCAACATTATGACTGAAACAACCGTGGTGTAAAAACCGATGTATGTTCCTTCCTCCCACTGACTGACTACCTTCGAAGGTTGGATGATTGAAGGCGATCGGTATTCGGCGGGAAGAATACTTGTGAGGATATAGGAAGAGACTGCTGTAGTTTTGGATTTTCTGCCAGCCTCCTCTGAAAGAACATGAGTTAGCTAGGAAGCACAGGTAAGTTCAAACTGTACTGACTTAATCGTCCTTTGACCGTAACATTCTCTTTAACAGGGAGTTTCACCATTTCCATGCCAAATACATTTCTTAGTGACTCTTGTGCTGGTTCAAATATAGATTTGAAAGACCTCGTTTGTGCTCCAAGAACTTTCTCCTTGATACCAGTCCTCGTAATTGGCAATCGCTGAAATTCGCATGCCAAAGCATATCTGACCAATTTCTTCACGGCTTGATCTAGAGAGTCTTCCCTATCTAGCTCCGTACCTTCACCTCCTGCATCATCCTCGTCATCTTCGTCTTCGTCTTCGTCTGATTCGCGAGCTACGTGACGGCGACGCTGGGAGTTCCGAGGAGTTTCTTCTTCTCTGATTCATCGCCTTCTCTAATTTGCTGGTATAGTTTTAGTTTGGGGACGCGGGGTAGCTGAGGAAAGGAGGATTGGAATGAGTAAAACGGACCACTTGACGTCCACCCTTTCTAGAAATAATGGGCATATTGAAGATCTATGCACAAAGCTTTGTAAGAGCAATAGAATCAATAGATGACTTTGGTGATTATGTTTCACGGCTTTAAGATCTGAAGAAGTTGTCTTTGTGGAGAAGAAAAAGGCGGTATTAGTGCAAGATCTTATAATGAAAAGCGGAATGTTATTATTCGAAAAGGTATGTGGGTTGAGGCCCACCAACAGTATACTCCAGGGCTGTACTTTATTATACCTTGATTACTTAGCTAGATAAAAACTATCATTACCTAGGTAGTACCACCGTACCTATTTCTGGAGACGCGACTTATCGCGTTTTTTTTCTTCGGAAAAACTATGCGGCGAAAAGTCGGCCGACTTCCCCGATCTTCAAAAAATATGAAGATTTGCGTCAACAATGAGAAAGGCAATTATAATTTATTCTTGACGAATTTACCATCGCATACATGATTCGCCGACATATTTCAGCGGCACATATATGCTTGAGATGCCAAATACGACTAGGTCAACGACCTCTACCACTCTTGACCCGAAGAACGTACTCCACTGAGTTGGCAGCAGATTATGAAGGCAATGAGGCTGGAACCTCCGATGGCCAATCTCAATACAATGGAAGTGAAAAGGATAGCAATGGAGACACAAAGTCGTTCAGCGAAAGGGATATAGATCCAGAAAGACCCAGAGAATGGCCACCGGAGCGTCAAAATGATATTGTAATCAGAAGACCCTATGCTGTAGTCAAGCCTCCAAGGTATAGTCGAGTCACCAAACATTTCCGCGGAAGCGTACCCAAGGTCTATGGCCATACTGGAATAAAGCAAATTGGAGATAGCGTGATATTGTCAGGCGTGGATACGTTGGGCAAGAGCGCTGAAGTCCTTGTATTGCGGGATTCAAAGTTAAAATTCTACAAAGAAAAAGTTAAGGACATTGGTGAAGACCCGGCACCCGAGAGTATTGATATCTTGGCCACGATCCAAAGCGAGACAGGAATCATATCTTCGAAAGATGTGGAGACGAATATTAATGAATTTAAACCTCTGAAGGACGAAATACAGACATGGAAAGACTTCAATGACCTAGTGCAGTCAATGCAGGATAGTTTCACAGTTACTCAGCTGAAGACATATCTTCAGTCACACCCAAGGAAAGATAGGATGAAGAAAACTCCCTCTCTCGGAGGGAGGATTCTTGATGATGAAGAAGTACAAGTCACTCCTTGGGTACCAGAAATCTCTCCAATCAGTCAGCCAATTGATGTCAGCCCTCTACGGGGATATTCCCCCTCTTCCTACAACCACAAGCAAACCCTCGTGGTAAGAATTTTGAGAGAATGCTGGCGACTGGAAGTTCCAGAGCTTGTTGAGGGAATAGGTGAAGTTGAAGTCCAGATCCACATAAAGGATCTTGACTTTTTAATCAGTGCGTAACGGCAGTCTTTTATTTCTTTTTGAAACTCGGCTGATATAGTCTACATGTAGACCAAGGGTATCTGGATTCTGTGATCAAACGATACTATCTTAATGAGCCCGAAAGGATTGAAATATATCGACCTCGCCAAGTTCTACGGGTTACTTCGACCCGAGAAAAATCCGCTCTCATCGTCGCTGAGATTCAAGATGGAATTCGAAGTATTAGCCGGGATGAACTTCAGCTGAAAGAATTATGTCACCCTCGTTACAGAAGCGATTGGGAGTCCAGAACCCTTACCCCAGGGGTGTTGGCCAAACTTGGCGAATTGACGAAAACAGATATCAGAAGATTGACACACCGGGAACCTTCTGTTAGTAGTCTTGAATTTATTCTCCGTTATTTGTTACTAACGGTTTGCAGCTCTTGGTTTCATCAATGATTACCGACCCAGAATCTAATTTATCAAACGGGTTGATGTTGTGAAACGCTTATTACTGGATCTAGCCCGTTTCGATGAAAGTTATCACGCTTCAAGGAAGATTGGATTACGAAACTTCGAAGACTCCTCTCATCAGGTTCATCTACCTGGAGCTTTTATTCGATTCCCAGGATCGCGGGAGCTTTCTTGGCACGAAAAACTTCGTACATGGAGTAGATGGATTACTGCCACCCCTAAGTCTCCAAACGAGGATCACTTGCCCGAAAAGGCCCAGTATAAATTTCCTTTCAAGACTGTAGGTGTAAACCTTATTGGTGAAGGCCAGAAAAACTCTAGCCTTAAAGGAGCTGAGCTTTTATGGTCTCATGAATATTTCCCCACTACCTTGATCAAAGCCGGAACTGTTCTACACAATATCAGCAGCCACCGAGTTGGCGAACAGGACGACAACGACGAAGGGGTTTTGAGTGGTCATGGCATAGTATCACTTGACGAAACATTGAATATGAACAAGCTGAAAACGCAAATGGACAATGGAGCAATCCGAATTTTTTCAACCCAAGCGCCAAATCTGTCAGGACTTTTTCAGTCAGATCATATCGACAAGACGGTGTCTCACAAACCAAATCAAGAACTTGTTTTATATTTCAAACCCAATCCATGGGCTCTCTATCCAGATGGCGAGCCAATTGGGCCTTCCGCATTCAATGACTTTCCTCCAATAGAGATGTCATTTACGATTGATCCAAAATCATTCGAAGCAAGGCTTCGTGATATTCATGCTGTCGTTTCTACTGAGACTGCGGATCTCATGCTCCCTGAATTCAAAGCAGATCTTCAATTCGAGAGGAAAATTCGTTCAAGTATGTTGATGAAAGACTCTGAACTAGATGACGCGCTGGATGGGTTAAAATCCGCTGCAAGCGCGGTGAAGGATTTTGTCCAAAACTCTCAGCTAGATCTAAGCAGCGACCAACAATTGGAAACACCACCAAAGCTTGTCCTGCCCCTTGCTAAACATCTATGCACCGAGAATGCCTGGAAACGCATGGCAAGAAAATCGCAACTGGGCCTGGATGTTGAATATCTGTTCACCAAACTTGAATACAGAAAGACAGCAGTGTATAATTTCGACAATCACGAAATAATTTGCACTAGTATCGAAGCTGGAAAAGCAGGCGGCTCACGTTTGGAATTAAGCCTCACATCTAGATCGATGCCGAATCAAGAAGAAATGGATAAGACTATGGAGGCAGCGTTGAAAAATGGTAGAGTTGATGGATATGAAGAATATTACGAGTGTTTATGGGCAAATGAGAGAAGTGTTCCCGGAACGCAAAGAGCTTGTCTTGGGGCCTGATGATTTTTAAATTTGTACCAAAGAGGCCGAGTGATTTTCTCGACGTGAAAGTTCATTATGAGCTAGATGAAGAGAAAGAGGCTAGGTTCGGCAGAAAATTATCTAACATAGAGGATGATGACTGGAGCGTGGTGCAAAAACCTGGATGGGAATCTCGCAATTTCAAGGGTCGAGGCTGATCATGTTTTATGAAATATTAGCTTTCTAGCAATATGAGCCATGAACATTGTAAAACACTATAATATATGGCATCACGAAACATAAGGGAATCTGGAGGCATGTAGGAAAAGTAGGGAATGCTATTATCGGCCTTTACTATATTAATGTCGGTTGGCCTGCTTTAGTGACACTAAATACTATTTGTGAACGCTCGCACTCAATAATATATGCCCTTTTACAACAATTATACAGTACTAAGACATAGATAATGGCCACTTTCTGAAATCACACCAAAATTCATAATAACTTACAATAAACATTTCGATATTTAATTATATAATATTTGATTTTCTTATTTAATTCTTATATTCTTATATAGAGTTTTGATTAAATTCCAATAAAAACAAACAGGTTTATTTTTTAAAAAAAATTTGAAGAGTATAAAATGAAGTTGAATTTAAAGAATTTTAAACTTTCGAAATTTTGAGATTTTTATTAGTAAAATAAGCGAAAATTTAAGATTCTCAAATATTCAAATTTTGAATATTATAAAATATTACAGTTGAAGGATCGTAAAAAAACTAAAAATATTATATTGTAATTTGTTAATTTTAAAATTTATATATATATATAATTTTGTTTAATTTAAATAATTATAAATAAATAAAATTATTAATTGAAAATATAGTAAAATGCTGTTTTTTGGTGTCTTTTTTGATATTGGCTAATAGGAATGCACGGTTACTGTACAATATCTGAGTTCCTCATTGTTTCGAAAATACCATAATTCATTCAAGATTAACGATTGCGGATGACATGTGAAGAGCTTCTTCCGTATATTTTGCGGGATGAGAATCCATTATCGCAGCATAAGACATCCACCAGGGTTTGATATCAGTGGGGAAATATACTAAATTTGGTACTTTGCTTTCAACAGACACAGCTCAGCAACTTAAGTATTCGCTTCGATCAACAGGATTGATTTCAAACGAAACCTTATCAATGAAGAACTTTTCCGCAACAAACAACGTCCTGCCCCAGTGGAATCCACTTCACTTCTTTCAGTCTCACTGCCTCCTTTCCCTGATTCTCCCTCTCTGGTGTTACGACAACTCCTCCCTCTCCAAGCCAGACCGGCGCTATGGTCACAATAACGCCATCTATTAGTTCTCGACTTTCAGCTAACAGACCATTAATGATCCCAGCGCCACCTTCAATCATTACGCTTCCAATACCTTCCTTCCGAAGTGCTTGTAGGATCTGACCCCAAGAAAAGCCTTCCTGTTTTGTCCGGTGACAAGAATATGTACTTTCCGCCTACTCTGTCAAGAAAGTCTCTCTTCTTGCATGGAATTTCATTTTCATGTTCCACAGTGATAACCCAAGGGGCTTTTCCTCTGCCATCCTTCACCAAGCCAAAAATCTTATTCTTGTCTCCAAAATTCCATCGACCCCTTGGATCGATAATGATTGGTCTTGGTTGTCCATCCAACGAATTTCCTCCACCATAGCCCCCCACCCCTTCAAGCCTACAGTTTAAGCTCGGGCGGATTATCTGCAATCGCAGTGTTTACACCTATTAATATAGCATCATGTTTAGATCTCAAATAATGCGTCATAGCCTTTGATGCCGGACCCGATATAGGTGATCCAATGCCTGGACTTATTGTGATTTGGGAGTCTATCGAGGTAGCATATGTGAGTGTTGTATGGGGGAGTGACTTCAAGTGCGCAGCTGCAATGGAGGTTTTGGATGGTAGGTAATCGGCCATTTTGGCACGTTCAGATTCGGGGAAATTAAGAGCATCCCTGGTAGAAGACATTGTAAGTTTTTAGAGACCGAATATTATGTTATGAATGAGGCATTTGAAATGGCGATTCTGTATTGTTTTGCCCTCATTACAGGGTCCAGTGAGATGTGAAATGTGATTATTCGAGTTTGTGCACGTGCAGGCATTGATCCTATCCGTAGTTTACGGTCATGTGATTCAAACAATTATTTTTGAACCAAAGTTCTATAGCCAGGGAAACCTGAGATTATCATCAATTATGAACTATTCTGACCACCGGTACTCATACTTATTCTAGTGACAAACTGATGATGAAAGTTAACCTGCAGACGGGACTATGTCATGGTTCCATTGGACCTCTCGAGCATGCTTGCTTGAGTGTCATTAATATATTAAGCACACAATGCTCTGATAGTATGGCCTAATATCTGTTTAGATTTTTCTCATGATACTTTGTTGACGAACATCTAGCTCGTTATTGCGTTGCTTGCAATTACTAGGTACCTCTTGCTACCACGATTCATGCTCATCTAACGAAAGTGTATTTATTCATGGTACAACGCTGATTGAATCGAACGATTCGATACTTTGTGTGTCCCATGAAGTTATCATAACTTTTGAGCAAGAGATACATTCTGTAGTCTCGTATGCCCGTTGCATATAATGTGGTTTTAAGAAGAATACGAAGCAATTCGATGTCACAAAATCGTACGTTTAACCCGAGTAGCTAGTTCTACGTTCGTGGTTCATTTTTTCCATTCATCCGTCTGCGAGCAAACATCATTTATAATGTTATGATATCGCGCAGTGAAGTTACATTGTTAAAATAACCTCATTATTAGTAAGTTTAACGTTTACTGCAAGTCAACACATTTGTAGAGTTTTGAACCACAATATGCAATGCAACATTTATCCTTCAAGTGGGCCCTGACACGAGTGAGCTGAAAATGGAATTCTTTGACGATTTTCATCGTATCACAAATTCAAAATCTTCGGTTGGCATTTCACCTGCATTGCACGCAGTTATCTCAGCCCCAAGATGGGGGCACGCTCCTTCGTCCCTGCGCTTGGGTCCGCATAATATCAGTATATGTTGGCGTCTATATTAGCAAACGAATTAACCTAGAATACCCAAATGAAAGTTCTTGGCTCCTTCTATTTTGTTGTTGGCCTCAGGAGGATCATTGTTATTGGACCACTGTTAGGACTTCTAAAAGATCCTTGGGGGCGGCTGTGGTCTCGGAACGACATTTATAATTCCGCATTCATATGAAGAAGAAGCATGGGCTTCTATTCATATCATTATAGTTTACCACAGGCATAACAAGCGTTGAATTCATCATAGAAAAATAGCACGAAGTCACACCATATGTGCATGTATCCTTCGGTGCAACGATGACCTGACAAGCCATTATACCCGCTCTTCTTTGAGAATTGTAGTAAGTAGTATGCATTTTGCCATCCTCTGAATGTGAATATTGATTAATCTTCAGCTTGATACATTCAAGCCTCTTGTTAAGGCGTCATTTACATCGTATTGTGTAATATACGATTAGAATGTAGTCATGGCGAAAAAAAGCTTGGGGGGAAGTATGTATGTAAACCTATATAAAAATGAGAACTTCCCTTGATTCATCATTTGATTGATCCCTATTCCTCATCTTCACGTCTTTCCATACTTTTCCATACTTTTATTCCAATCTCCATTTTCGTTATGTTGTTCAAACAGCTTGCACTTTTCTCATCCGTTGTATTCGGCTCTGCTATCCCAAACAAAATTGAAAAAAGGGCTCCATATCAAACACGGATTTTAGATACCGGAACTACATTTGCCCAAGAAAACAATGGGTGGTGGCAACTAATTGAGTAAGCTATTTGTCATTTCATAAACTATCGCAATTCTCATCACATACATCACACATACCTAGTGATCTCCCCTCTGCATTTATATTTCAAACAAGCCGTCTATTTGTTGGGCTGGCTGACAAACCTACAGTGCCAATGGTGATGGAAAACCTGACTTAGCCTACATCAAGAACAAGAATACAGGGACTGGATATGTCGAGGTTCACATTGCCTCTTCATCCTCCAATTTCCAGACTCGAATCCTTGAAGTTCCTACCACTTTTACTGAGGAAGACAACGGAACATGGCGCCTTTTCAAGTCATCCAGCTCTAACCTCCCCGACTTGGTATATATCAAAACGCAAAACACCCCCTCTGGATACGTAGAGGTTCATATTGCTAGTGGAACATCTACATACAAGACCCGCACTGTTGAGGTTGTTACCACATTCGCAAATGAGCAAGACGGACAATGGAATGTGTATGATTATGATGGCGATGGAAAGCCAGATTTGGTCTTTATCAAGACCAGCAATACTGGAACAGGAACAGATGAAGTCTTCGTCGCATCTGCTGCTTCCAACTATCAAACAAGACTTATTAGCACGGGTACTACCTTCACAGTCGAGAACAACGGATTCTGGCAACTTGGATCCTATAGCGCTAATGGAGATTTAATTTACATCAAGGATATCAATACTGGTACCGGGACGACCGAGGTTCATATTGCATCAAGAGCCTCCGGCTATCAGACTAGACTTTTGGATGTTGGCTCTACTTTCACTCAAGAACAAAACGGGTTTTGGCAGTTGATTGATTTCAACGCTGATGGCAAGCTCGATCTTACCTACATCAAGTATCAAAATACTGGAACCGGAACTGTCGAGGTACACGTTGCTAGTGGGTAAACTAGACACTGTTAGGATTGCGGGGGTTGTATTGAAGTCGGTATGAACTTTGGATTTGGTCATGGCTGGTGTGAGGAAAATTCTTCTTGGTTTGAGGACATATATACATGCTATATTCAATTTACTGCTCAACGTATATGACACTTGCTTTTGTTTATCAGTATAGCTCTTCAGTCAATCTTCTGTTCCTCAACTTACAATCACTTACAATCATGATACAAATTCCCTCATATCTGTATTAATTTCCTTTTTTAATCTATTTTAAGTACCGCTCGCGGAATGATAGGATGCACACTGAGGCGATTTACTGATTAAACACAGGAGACCAATCCTCTTTCTTCATCCAGTCTTCCAAAGTCGTCATAGGACATTTCACTCCAGCCTTAGCATACATAGTCAGCCATTGATATTAATCTTTTGGTTACTCGCCTTGTTTTTCATCCCCCAACAAAATGGGGTTAACATACCTTCTCAATATCTTCGCTTTTCCACAACGTCGTATCGCCACCATCATAACCCAGGTCACTAGAATAAGCAAACATAGCATAAAGTTCCTCCCCAAATGATTTGTCCTCCTCTCTCCCTATGAATTCTTCTTCCGTACACTGCCGGTACGTTGCATGCTTTCCGGTAATTTCGCCCCATAAACGGATATACTCATTCCAAGAACAGGTTGTACCGCATGCCATGTAGCTCTTTCCAGGTGGGAGCTGAGAAACGGCGTATACGAAAGAACCGAGATCGTCATTCACGGCTAGATGAGGAACTGCTTTGTCTGGAACCGTGGGAAAGCTCATCTGGAAGCTCCCATCGGGTTGCTTCGCACACCAGTCCTATTAGCTAGTGAACTCTAACTTGAATCAATTTGAAAGGGACTGTATTTGATGGGTACCAGGATGGTATCATTCAAACTGCGCAAAAGATTAGGATCGATTAAGAAAAACGAACACACCCTCCCTAAATAACTTTTCATGGCCAATTTATAACTACTCGTAAAAATACCCCGTCATAACACAACTCATCTTGGCCGCCAATCCACTTTCCCCACCATACCTCTCATTCACATAATCAGGAAACACATCAGCCTTCGCATCATGATGATACACCTCCGTAAACTTTCCTCCGCTACGTTTTTGCGCATGACTCAACGTACTCGCAATAAAGCCATTGGAATCCAGTCCAGGGAAAACACTCGCATCAGCCGCCGCATCGGCAATATTTCTTCCTTGTTGATACTCAACCTCATACGCATATTTTCGACACGAGATTCCTTCTTCCTGTGCCTTCACACGGCAATCGGGGCGGAAAAATGGTTCCCAATAGTTTCGTCACGCTAAATATGAGGTTTGCACCTTGGAATACGGAAATTAGTGAATCTACATCGTCTAAATCCGCTTCAAGGATTTCAACACCTTGTGCTGAGAGTGATTGTGCGGTGGCGGATGAGGAGTTTTCGTGTTATCCCGCGGATTTTGTAATTAGAATCTTGGAGAAATCTTTGAGCAATGGAGTTTCCCTGATTGCCGGTTACACCGATTATCACTATTAGCTTTGGCATGATGGTGGGAATGGGACGGTGGTGAATACTTTTTGAGTTTGAAGTTGTTGAAATTGACACAGGATTGCATGAGTGGGGGTGGGGATTCTAAATATACCCCACATCCACATTCTTTGTCAGCGGCAGTAGATGTTGGCCATTATCCTCATTTCCTTGTTTGTTTGTGAATATAACATCTTGAAAACATAAGTAAATGTCTGCTTGAAGTTATTCATTACCGTGATCTGAATAAGAACAGACATTCAGAACTCACTATAGACAACCCATTTCGTCCAAGAGAAGCCCATATATATAATCATCTGGGTGAAACTTCATACATTTGTCTGAACCTTTGGTGAAACCCACGGGAGATCCTCTATTTACCGAGACTTTTCCGGGTTGATATCCCCCCTCTCAAGTAGTCATTCAATAGCAAACCATGATACCAATTGAGTTTTCAAAGCTTATTTTACTCATATAAGAACACTAAATCATCATTCAATACCCGGATTCATATCTCCTCATATCCAAATGACCTTCCATCAACCTCATGCCTGGTTTAAAAATTCAGGAACCAAGATCACTCCTATCTCTATTTCTATTTCTACAGTCAAAAGTCCGGCTGACCTTCCTCTTCCTCTTCTTATGTGTAAACCATTCTACTATCTACTTCCTGGATGATATGCTCTTTCTTCAGAAGTCTGACCACATCGTCGCGATTTGGGTCGGCATGCATGTTCGGAAATAACTACGACATTCTTGTCACAGCCACCCCAAGAGCTGGTTACTGAGGAACTTCTGACATCAGTGAATGTCTTATTATATATATATATGCCAGAAAAAAAGGTCTTCAATTGCTATGATACTTCATATAACAACTCATACACCCGAGCGCGCAGATATTCACTCGTGCTACAGAGAATCGATGGCAAGTATTGAGGCGCCAATAAACGCCAGAGACATGGCATAGAACAGGAACCTTCAATTAGAGTAATGTTGCCGAAATGATACTGCTGATATATATGACTTCGCACCAAGCATTGCCGAGGTATGGAGCGACCCGGCGAGTACTCTATATAGACTCTCTTATCATCAGAAATATGCAGTCTGAGTAAGAGATGTTGTCATCATAATTCGCGTCACTTGTGAATGACTTACGGACTGAACAGCTATAGGAGGTCAGAGAATCGTAACTAATCTCATGTGACGTTGAAAACTCCCAACGCCAAGCATGTACCAGAATTTTTCATATGTGGGGTGTGGGGATGAGGGGAAAGGGGCTACAGAAGGGTGTTGGTCCACCTTTATCATATCCCGTAAGTCCCAAAGCGTACCCCATCTTTCAATACTCACCTTTTATAGCTTCTCCAGGGTCGAAAATCTGGTCTTATTCTCCGACGCTGGATTTATCCGATGTGAAATCTTCTGGTGCATTATAAACCTTGTTTGATATGACCCGGCCAAGCTGTCATGCTGTACGATTTATTGATGAACACGTGGACAGAATGGATAAACTGGTTGGGATAGTGGACAAGTTATATTCATCAAAAAATGGATGACGAGATAATTGAGAACCGATTTGGCTTCTCATCCATAGTCTCCGGGTGTATAAAAAGATGAAGTCACAAATTAGTCATGATACTCTCATCTCTATAGCATTCGATCATGATGGAGTCTCCCAACACAAAAGGCCTGCTTCGCACAACCTTACTTTCTACTATCCTATGCTATCAAGGCATCACACAGGCTCAAGATGTTATTACAGATGATATGTATTTTCATGGGCAATCACCACCTGTGTATCCATCTCGTGAGTTCTCAACTTTACCCTTTCTCATAGCCCAGCTCTTTGGTCAAATGTCTGATGTCAACTCCAGCCGAAATGCCAGGGAATGAATCATGGGCATCTGCGTACACCAAAGCCGTCACCCTAGTTTCCCAAATGACACTAGCGGAGAGAGCCAATCTCACAGTCGGACAAACAGATTTAGGCGGGTGCTCCGGTCTGACAGGCTCTGTGCCGCGTCTCAACTTCCCAGGTATCTGTTTGTCTGATGTGGGGAATGGACTTCGTGATACAGATTTGGTAAATGCATGGCCTAGTGGCTTGCATGTCGGCGCAAGTTGGAATAAAAACTTAACTTATAAAAGAGGATACAACATGACAGGAGAGTTCAAAGCGAAAGGTGCTCATGTCGCTCTTGGCCCTGTGGTCGGTCTCTTGGGAAGAGTGGCGCTAGGTGGAAGGAATTGGAGGGGTTTTGGCAATGACCGTAGGTTCCTCTTTCATCACTGGATATCTGCCTCAAGTTACACTTATTACATCCATTCTCAGTGTAAGAGGTGGCCAATACCACCGTTCTCTTATCTTAAAGGACTGAACGTTAAAGCTCTTCATACTCTCGTGTAGCATATGGTTAATTGCTAATGTTCCGAACTACAAAACTTTGGATTTAGAGAAATAGCTAACGTATGACAGCATATCTATCTGGCAAGCTAGCGGCCGAAAGCGTTTCTGGAATCCAAGATGCTGGTATAAATAGCATCAGTGAAACATTTTATCGGAAATGAGCAAGAATACGATCGATCGAATCCATCAGGATCTATTGCCGCGTTTCATCCAACATTGACGACAAAACCATCACGAATTATATCTTTGGCCATTTGCCGATGCGGTTCATGCAGGAGCCGGCTGCGTCATGTGTTCGTTACAACCGACTCAACAACTCCTACGCTTGCCAAAACAGTAAAGCCCAAAATGGACTCTTGAAACAGAATTAGGTTTTGAGGGTTCATCATAAGTGACTGGGGAGCATTGCACGTCGGAATTGCGGCCGCAGAAGCTGGACTTGACGTTGTAAATGCCAAAGTCTGATTTCTGGGGAGCGACTGGTGGAATTTGACAGCAGCCGTAGCCAATGTATCGCTTACGGAATCGTGATTCACTGACATGGCCACGAGAATTGTGGCTAGTTGGTATCAGATGGGACAAGATCAAGATTTTCCAGAAGTTGGTTTGTCGACTTCATATCTGACCCCACACGCCAGAGTCAATGCCCGCAACCCTTCTTCCAAGCCCAATTCTCTTGAGGGGAGCAATGGAAGGCCATGTTCTGGTCAAGAACATAAAATAATACCCTACCCCTGAAGAAACCTGAATTACTCTCTATCTTTGGTTATGATGCTCCTGCACCCAATCAAACAATATCGGCAACATGCGGTTCTCGTTTGGAATGGAAGTTATTTTGGATCTTAATATCACTACAATTCCCATTAGTATTGACTTACAAATTGCGAGTAATGGGATTTTGATTAGTGGAGGTAAGATGCTTCCAGTACGTGTTTTTTGTTGAATGTGACGCGCATTAATGATTTGGCCAGGTGGTGGAAGCGGTGCAAATACACCACCATATATTTCAGCTCCGTTCGATGCATTACAAGAACAAGCTTATAATGATGACACAAGTCTGTTTGGGACTGTAAGTTACTAGAACTGATGACTTAGAGTATTGCTGATGGCTCCTAGTTACTTCTGTCGACCCTGTCATTGATACGAATTCGCATGCTTGTCTTGTCTTCTTAAACGCATTCTCTATCGAGAATAGTGATCGACCTGATCTTTATGGTCAGTCAACATTTTCATAACTTGAATCCCTTGCATACTTTCAATAAGAATGGCGCTCACATTACTGGATGAATTCTCCGATACTTTAGTGAAAAATTTCGCATCAAGTTGCAGCAACACCATTGTAACAATTCATAACGCGGGTATACGTCTAGTTGATCAATGGATCGAGCATCCCAATGTTACTGCCGTGGTTTTTGGTCATTTGCCCGGCCAAGACAGCGGTAGAGCACTTGTCAAACTTTTGTACGTCGTTCAATCTTTCTCTGGAACGTTACCATATACCGTCGCGAAGAATGTGTTGGATTACATTGTGTATGACGGTTCGGCCCCAGAGGTATTTATGCCAATTTCCCACAAAGTGATTTCTCAGAGGGTGTCTATATCGACTATCGCGATTTCGATGCTAGGAATATTACCCCAAGATTTGAATTGGCTTCGGTTTGACTTATACTACCTTTGAGTATTCTGACCTGTCCACCTCAGTGGTAGCCAATGCGAGCACAGCTTATTTACCACCCATTGCCAACACTATTCAAGGCGGATCTCAGTCGCTTTGGGACGTTGTGGCAACTGTTAAAGCAATAGTGACAAACAGCGGGACCGTTTCAGCCATGGAGGTGGCACAATTGTATGTTGGTATCCCAAACGGACCAGTGAGACAATTAAGGGGTTTTGAGAAGGTCAACATACCAGTTGGGGAGAGTGTAACTGTGGGATTCGAATTGACAAGAAGGGATTTGAGTGAGTGGAGTGTGGTAGAACAGAGTTGGGTATTGTAACAGGGGGATTATGGAATTTGGGTTGGGTCGAGTAGTAGGGATTTACCATTGAGTGGTAATTTGGTAATTGGAGGATCCTGAAAACGAATAAGACATGAATAAAACGAATGAATGGAGATGAAAGATGAAAGATGGAAGATGGTAATATTCAATAGTAACTGTATAATTCTCAACATCCGCTAGATCAGAGTTCAATTACGCATGAATTCTTGATGCTGGTTATATCGCGCTTTATGTAATAAGTAATTTCGTACAAGCCTACCTTTTTGTGACATCTCAAGATTTATCTTCACCAGCGACTCATACGACTGAAGAATCTGCACACAGGACTTCCTGTTATTTACTTGAAATCTTCACCACCAGACGTAAGAAAAGTCCGTCCGAAATACGAAATGTGCGGTTAAACTTTCGAAACAACAACAACAACAACAACAACAACAACAATAACAATAACAACAACATCGGTTCCAAAAGTAGGATCACCAAAAATATGTACGAGAATCAATGGTTATTGAAATATTCAAAACATAGCATTTTAAGCTTCTAGGTGATGTGTTGCTTTCTCTCTTCCATACGTGTTCTTGACGTGTCATTTACTCACCACACCAAATTCACATTGTTTTCGAAGCTCATCCTTGAGTCCTCTCCACTTGAAGTATTCGGAATTCGGGTCCTGGTCGTTGGAGGACCTACAGCATATCAACACCAAATATAGTAACCGATGTTCTTAAAGTTGATAGGCTCAGCCACGATTGCTCGAAGGGACCTAAATTTATAGGATTGCGTGTTGGCGTTTTATGTACTCCGTACTTTTGATGTATTTTTGTATGGGATAGTACGTATATTTGGAAGGGAAGGCTGTGCTGCTTGGCGACAGTGTTGATTCGTGAGTTTGAGTGTTGATGGTTACGACGAGGTGACGAACTCAAATCATTTTCTATTGCCACATGATAATGACGATGACAGTGACGATATTTTATCGAGGCTGGTAGTAATTAGGAATTGTTTTATGGATGGAGGATATAGATTATATAAAAAGATTGTTGTTGTTGAGGAGGAGGAGGAGGAAAGTAAAATATAAGTAGAAGTAGGACTACCCCCATTATACTCCATAGTAAATAAATAAATAAATAAATAAATAAATAAATAAAAAATAAATAAATAAATAAATAAATAAATAAATAAATAAATAAATAAATAAATAAATAAATAAATGAATAAACATAAGTCTAAGTTCCAATTATTATTATTATTATTATTATTATTATTATTTATTATTATTATTTATTATTATTATTATTATTATTATTATTATTTTATTATTATTATTATTATTATTATTATTATTATTATTATTATTATTATTATTATTATTATTATTATTATTATTATTATTATATTATTATTATTATTATTATTATTATTATTATTATTATTATTATTATTATTATTATTATTATTATTATTTTATTATTATTATTATTATTATTATTATTATTATTATTATTATTATTATTATTATTATTATTATTATTATTATTATTATTATTATTATTATTATATTATTATTATTATTATTATTATTATTATTATTATTATTATTATTATATTATTATTATTATTATATTATCATTTCTATCATTTTACCTTTTTTTAACTACTAAATGAAGAAAAAGAGATTGAAAATACGCCATAATTCATTTTATATTCTCTGTAACTTTTTATAGTAATGAATAAGAATAAGAATAAGAATAATAAGTATTGATTCATCATTAGCCTTAAAATACTTTCAAATTCTATGCTCATCATATCATATCATATCATATCATATCGCATCGCATCGCATTGTATCGTATCGTATCGTATCGTATTGTATCGTATCTACTTATCTAGTAGGTATTTATCTAACTTGACCAACTTGAACAACTTGACCGCCTTCCCAAAAGAATAGCCGCCCCAATAAAACCACCATTGATTGACCGTCATCAAATAATAATAATAATAATAGAGAGAGTATTCAAGTATAAATTTACCACAAGTAATACCTGTCCTAGTAAATAAGAAAACGAAACAATCCTGGATCTTTGCACCAGAATTTATTAGTTGAAACTTGTTAATGCAGAAAAAAACATCATCATCATCTTCTTCTCCTTCTCCTTCTTCTTCTTCTTCTTATTCGTACATTAAACTTCAATCTTCAATCTTAAAACTTCAAACCTCGTAGTCCTCTACTCATTTCTTATTTCTCATCTCTCATATCTCATCTCACTATTAGTCCGTCCTACAAAGATAAAATTCATTGGCAACGGTTTTCGTTATCGCA
Organism: Monilinia fructigena; assembly: GCA_003260565.1. Taxonomy (NCBI): domain Eukaryota; kingdom Fungi; phylum Ascomycota; class Leotiomycetes; order Helotiales; family Sclerotiniaceae; genus Monilinia; species Monilinia fructigena. Next base: position 139,162 of record QKRW01000018.1, read on the forward strand.
TCCAATTTCACATTCCACCAAACTTCCCTATCGCATTTCTCAACAAGACAACAGCAATTTACGAGGAAATTATATACATCAATCTTTTTTCATCAGACGGCGCTTATCGCAATCATGAAAGCAATGAAGAGTATGGGTATGAATCGCATGCTAGGTTCATTGAAGCGTTGTAGGTGAATTTCAAATGAAATAGATTCATTCCCACTCACTCATGTCATGAATCATGGAGTAAGAAGTTGATTTGGAGTTTTCACTGATCATGGTCATCATATTATAGCGCCCAAAGATTCAAATGAAGAAAACTATAGATCCTCAACTCGATACTCCGGAAGCCAATGCAGCAAGAAATATAGTATGTTATTATCCTTATTATCACTTTGCCTGCAAGACTTGTACTAATCATACTCTAGCGTTACTTTTTGCGAATCTGGCGATCCACATGGTTCGGTGTGTTCAATTTCTTGGGATATCTACTTTATGAAGTATCATATCTAACAATGCGCAGGGTGAAGAAGTTGGGTACCTACCTGCAATTGTTGAAGCAGCAGAATCATCTCCAGCTGCCGCGAAAGAATGCGCTCATCAGATTCGAAAGCTCCTCTCCAAAGAGAATTCCAGCAAACCATATATACAATACAATGCGATCATGTTGATTCGAATTTTGACAGAAAACCCTGGAAGACCTTTACGAGGAATATGGATCCGAAATTTGTACAAACTGTGAAAGAGCTCCTAAGAACTGGAAGGGATCTAAGTATCAGGCAAATATTAATGGAAACCTTGCGGACATTTACGACAGAGAAGGCAGATGATGAAACACTTGCTCCTTTAATTGAGATGTGGAAGAAGGAGCAAGAGAAGATAGCCAGATTTGCAGCAAGTTTCCCCAAGCATTTCAGTCGGTGGCTTTTCCCTTCTAATGCATTACAGGCTCCCACAGGTCCGGCGGGTCCGCGAACCCTCGTCGCTCCACCATTTGATCCCAATGAACAAAACTACTTTGGGCGTAATCATCATACTCACCGTCTTCCCCCTCCTCATGAACTTTCATCCCGTATTGAAGAGGCGCGCACTTCCGCAAAACTCCTCTCCCAAGTTGTACAATCCACGCCTCCGTCCGAACTCCTTGCCAATGAACTCGTCCGCGAATTCGCTGATCGTTGCCAGTCTGCCAGCAGGAGTGTGCAAGCGTACATGGTTGCGGAAAATCCAGGACCGGATAACGATACCATGGAAACCTTGATCGACACTAATGAACAATTGAGTCTGGCCATGAACCTGCACCAAAGATCCGTATTACATGCACGGAAAATCATGGGGCTTGGAAATGGAGAAACTACAACTCCTCCGTCTAGGCCAAGTCCAGGGTTACACCTCCTCCTGGTCCGCCACCGAATCAAACATCCAGGCAGGTCGCGAGTAGCAGTAGTAGTAGTAGATCAGCACCACCCATTCCGCCACCTGGAGATTTCTTGCCTATGGGTGACGACGAAGAGAACGAAATCCTTTCAATGATCCCGAGTCAAGTTCTTCGAGAATTTCCAGACCATCCGTTTCCCTCTGATGCGCCCCCGAAAGCAACCGGGCAATTCAACGATACCCTTGGGGTTGAACCATATCACCCCGGTTTCAAGGAAACGAAGGCTATGTGAATAGACAGGATAGTAGTATAGGTAATGTTACAATGCATGCTGCAGTTCCTGAAAGAGATGAAGATGATGAGGATGACGAACCGAGATATTCGGTACCTGCTGGCAAACAGCCCGTCTTTCGATACTAGGGGGATTTGAAGACCTTTATCCCACAGGAATGAACATAAATCAAGCTAGGGATGGGCTGGGCGGTTTGATGTATTTTACGACTTCATGGATGCATGTTGGTGGAATTTTTTTTGGGTGAAGAGCAAAGCGGCATTTTGATACCTTGACGTTATAAGATTATGAAATGGGGTTTTAGTGGATGGTAGTAATTGAAGATCGATGTTATGTTAGTTTGATGTTACATCCGTTGCATCCGTTTGATGCTTTGAGTGAAGGGACTCGTGCGAGATAAGAGACAAGGCATATTCAATATCCTAGACGCTCCGGCTCGACGACTTGGAAGTTATTATAGTAAGTTATCCCAAGGTCTATTCTGTAAATAATAATCTGAGTGAATAGGTTAAAACACCTTCAGAGCGAACATGGAGAATAATTAATCCTTCTACCTCGGACGTCTCGCACATTTTACATCTCACATCAATCGAGCTAATATGATGAAGATATCTTGTTCAGGCCTTATTGAAATTATGCTGATAGCATTTGGCTTGTGTGTTGAAGATGTCATGATTCTCATCGCCATATGAGTGAGCATCTAAGAAGCTTCAAGAGGATTCATGGAGATCCAAGAACATCCAAGAACATCCAAGAACATCCAAGAACATCCAAGAACATCCAAGAACATCTAAAAAGTGCCGAGATTCGAGATCATCAGTTTTGTATGCAGGTACATAGTTCGTAGGCTGCCATGGCAAACCTTTCACAATATCTTCATTTCCAGAAGATTGGACAAACTTATTATACGAAATAACTAATCACAAGAACGCGCCTATCAACAACAACTTTCCATGTCCCCCCAATGAAAAAAATAATAGATGAAGTTTATGCCAAGACACGCTAACGCTATCTACTCGAGCTTAGTTCTTTCCTTATCCGCCCACTATCCTCACCGTTTCCTCACCATCTCCCCGCCATATCAAAACAAGCGTGTGTTAGTGTTCAATGAGCGAGTGTGGGCAACCAATGAAATCACGCCTACTCTAGGCAATAATCCCAATTAGGTTATTAACCGTTGCTTTCATATGTTTTATAATTTATGTTTTATGTTTTTTACGTTTCGTATTTTGTTTTTTGTATTTGTATTTTATATGTGCAAGATCCTTCGGAGTCCCGAGTCTTCAAACAAACAAGAAAATGGGGGAGATATACAATTCACAAGTGATTACTTACTGAAGCATATTATGCATATGCTTATGCTTATGCATATGGTGCCATGTCACGTCTTTGTGCAGGTTCTCTTGCAACTGAATTATCAATATCTATTTCTCATTTGATAGGAGATTTAGATTGATCCATCGTCGTTATCAATATCTATTTGATAGCAGATTGGTTCTGGTTCATCGTCGTTATCACTCAACACCTATGATTTATATAAATAATGATTCGTTAGCTTCCTTCAATCTTCCTCCTTTAATCCTTATCTTCCTTCCATTTCTTGTCCCTTTTGACTTGGTTTGTTCGACCTAAAGTCCTCAGCCCAAGATGTTGTTTTCAAGCCTCCCTCAAGCTCTTAGCTTCGCCTTGGCCACCTTGCCTGTTACAAAAGCTCTATCCATCCCATCGTATTCGAAAAGTCACGAAGATGGAAAGCTTGGAGCCGCTGCAAGTGAAAGTTCTATTTGCTCGAAGATCGGTATTGATATATTGAGAGTTGGAGGAAATGCTGCGGACTCTGTAAGTTTTTCTTTCTGGTTACATTTATAATTCTTTTCAGAGTGTCGGGTCTGGAGTACAGCCTGATATGAACCCCTTGCAACATCTAAACGTTTGTGGATGGGCTGTGAATTGCTGAATTGTCTCGTTTCTTATTGTTTTTTTTTTTCCCGTTTTTTGTTGTTTTCTTAATGATACGGTATGATGATGTGAAAGAAATTGAAGTGTCTTTAATAAGACTACTGAAAACTTTGCTTTTCCAAGTCTTTCTAACGCTTGCAATAGATTGTTGCAGTTCAGCTATGTGTGGGAGTAGTTGGAATGTACCATTCTGGTATAGGAGGTGGTGGATTTGCGACTGTACGATCAGCCAATGGAAGTTATGAGTTTATTGATTTCCGCGAAACAGCTCCCGCTGCAGCTTTCGAAACCATGTTTTCGCCTCCCCTCTCAAACTCCAATGCTTCTCTGTATGGTGGTTTAGCAAGTGGTGTCCCTGGAGAGCTTCGTGGCCTTGAATACATTCACAAAAAATACGGCTCATTGCCTTGGAAGCAATTAGTGCTACCCTCGGTTCATGTCGCACGCTATGGGTTCAATGTTACCTATGACTTATTCAAATATATGGAGTCCGCAACAACTTCTTATGATTTCCTAACTTATGACGAAACTTGGGCAATTGACTTTGCGCCTAATGGAACCAGAGTGAAGTTAGGGGACTTATTACTAGGAAGAGATATGCCAACACTCTCGAAACTATAGCAGAATATGGCCAGATGCATTCTACACAGGAGCTATTGCAAATGCAACAATCACTGCACTTAAAGCATCAAATGGAACAATGGAACTTTCTGACTTGAAGAACTACACCATTGAGTCTAGAAACACGTCACATATCACCTATCGTGGATTCAAAATTCACAGTGGGAACTGCACCATCTAGTGGTTCTGTAGTTTGCAGCGTGTTAAAAATCGTCGAGGATATGATATGTCGACCCCAAGCCAATTGAACTTCTCAACACATTATCTTGACGAAGCAATGCGATTTGGATATGGACAAAGAACTTTGTTGGGGGATCCATCGTTCCTCTCAAACTTGACAAATTACGAAAAGAGAATGGTGTCAGAAAGCACAGCCGCTGAACTTCGATCAAAGATTGAGCAGTACCAAACTTTGAACGTAACCGCTTACAATCCGGCAACGTATGACATCCTCAGCGACAATGGAACCTCGGCCACTGTTACAGCTGACAAGAGCGGTCTCACAATAGCCATGACATCTACAATCAACACCCTATTCGGAAGTAGGCTCATGATCCCCGAAACCGGTGTCATAATGAACAACGAAATGAATGGTAAGACAATTCTTTTCATCCCTTTTCTCGGATTATTCTAAACTATCTATCTCTAGATTTCTCCATCCCCGGCGCAATCAACGCCTTCGGCTACTCCCCCTCCCCCGCCAACTTCATCAAACCTAACAAAAAACCCCTCTCCTCCATCTCCCCCACCATCGTTGAATACCCAACGGCGCCGTCTACATCGCGCACGCCTCCGCAGGAGGCTCTCGCATCATCACGGAAGTCATTCAGCATCTCTGCACGTGCTCGATCAAAACATGACGTCGGCGGAAAGTCTGCGCCAACCCCGTTTCCACGATCAGTTGTCCCCCAATAAAGTGTCCTTTGAACTCCCGGCGGAGATCTACGGTATCGAGGGGTACAGTAACGAGACGACGGCGTTCTTTGAGAGCATTGGGCCACGATCGGGTTTTCGACTGCGGGCACTACCGCACAGGCTTTGAGACGCTTGCCGAATGGTACGTTCGAGGCGGCAGTGAGCCGAGACAGCTGGATAGTGGGGATTTGTTATTTAGGGTGCGGGCTCGATTTTTAGATGATGATCGGGTTTGGAGAGGTTGTTATGGTTTTGTTATTGTTTGGTTGGCGTGATTGATTGGTTGATATATATCGTGTTTATATAAACGAGATATAAGAATCAAAAGAATCCCAAATACTTTACAAAAATTTCATTGATCGGATAATCTTAATCAATTTCTCTTTTGATGCGCTTTCTGATTTGATTACCTAGATCTCGTTTAGATTGATTGAGACATAGGAGACATAGGAGGTGTAGGAGGTGTAGGAGGCGTACATTTTCGTAGACTCTGAGAATAGGTAAATGTATGATTAATTTATCCGATCCTATTGGTCAAGAAAACAAACGCATGATTAAAACAGGAATGACGTTGGAAGATTTAGATGCAATTGATTGATCGTTAACTATTCAGGATTATGGTATGCATAAAGTAATAAGAACGCGCTAATACTTGGATTGATGAAAACATGATAATTAATCCATAATGATCCTAGATTCCACCCTGTGGTACGCGATATGGATTTAATAACAGGCTTGGTTCAAGTTGAATAAGAAAAGACATCATCATCGCCGCTATCTCTACAGAATATAAACAAACATTAGGGGTTAAATTGGAGCCTCTACTCTCAGTAGGGTAGATGAAGAGATAGGTACGCCAAACACCTAACGAAGAATCTCAATACATTCATAGTGACAAGTAACCCATCAGCTTTTCATCTCCTCTTGCAAATAAACCTTGCATTCATCTCACTCTCCATTACGACACCTATTCACCTAGCCCTATTGATTACTAGCAGCAGCCGCCGCCGAGGCCATCTGTGCCAACAAAGTATGTTCTACAGAAACTTTTCTCTCTGCTGTGGTTTTGGTTGTGGCGATTTAGCTTGGGCATTCGAGGTAACAGAAGGGGTCGATTGTTAGTACTTGTGATATTTTGAGGGCGTACTCGGCTCTAGACTAGAAAGCATCAAATTTGTGGTGTGTGAACCTACAATTTGGGGGTTAGTACTTGTTTATTAGAAGATGAAATACGCTGATAACTTGAACCATCCCAGAATCTTCAGATATACAAACAGAGTGAAGCATTCAACTTAGTGATGTTTAAACAAAGTGAAATGTTGAAATGAAGTATAGTACTGAAACAAGAAATATTTGAAATGGAAAGTGAACGTTAAATTTGAGTAGAAGAATTAATTGAAATAGAATATTCAACACATATTGCAATTGAGGAGAATGTTAAAATGAAGAGGAACATTGAAATGGGGTAAAATATTGAAACAGAATTGAATATCGAAATGAGATGCGACAATGAAATAGACTGGTTAATTCAAATAGAACTAAACATTGAAAGTCACAAAAAGCTTACTGGAACATGTCTGGCACCTCCACTTGCTCCAATAGTAGTAACTCCACCACTTGCAGGCGCCAAGTTAGATCTTTCTGGCGTATGCTTCTTGTCAACAATCAACAACCCATCCTCTGATGCAGCTGGAGAGTCTCTTGTTTGAATAGATGCTATAGCTTCGAGTTCTCCATCCTTGACATCCTTCCAAGAGCATTTGGCATGCTTCTTTGTACATGCAGAACAGGCAGTCATATGTTTGGTACAGGTGAATCGTAATCGTCGGCATCGATCGCATGGTGGTGTAATTGGATCCCCCCTATGCAATTTCTCAATTCTAGCAGCCATCAAAATTCGATATGCCCTTCGATCCCATCATCAGAATTGGATGGTGGTTGAGACACTCTTTGATTATCAGAACCTGTATGGGCCCCATTGAAAGAGTGAAAGTTGTTATGTTCAGAATTGTTAGGACGAGACTGCTTTGATCTTGGTTGAGATGGTAAGGATTGACGACGATTAGGACTGTGAAATTGTTCTAGCAGATCTTGTTGCAACTTAGCAGTCTCTCCATTGAGTGGACCAGGCGATCGGCTTCGGTTAATCGCCGAGAATGCCTGAGATGAGAAGGGGAGGGAAGATTCTATGGTTTGTTCGGGAGATTTTTTCGCCATAATAGCACTCTTTCTCCCTCTCAAATGGTAGTTGAGTTTTCGTGCTTGGCTTGCGACAGCGTCGGCCCTTTTAATCAACATGCTAAGTCGACTCTCGAGAATGAGTAGAGTTCCGAGTTCAGAGTCTCGTCCTCGGGATCGGCTGGCTTGGAATCATTCTTTCTGGAGCACCTGACATAATTAATCGATAATCATCTTCTGATAATTCAACTTGACCTCCATTAATCCAAAATCGACAGACTTTTGAACCATGTAGGTTATCACTGAGAATGAAGTCTGCTGGATTGCTGCGGGCGAAAGATACAATCTCTAACCAAGTAATTGGCGTTTGTTCAAAGTGCGTAAGAGCTTTGAATGACTTTGATGGGACCGTCAAACAGCTTTTCAAACGATTTTAGAAGTAGAGGTCCTACTAGTTTCGCACCGAGATGGATGCCAGACTTCACGTCTATTGAGAACGCCTACTAACGTCAGCTATATATTCCCTAAATCTAAATATCCACTCTCAAATAGAGAACCCTCCCCGGAGCGGGAACTAATTCACATGATATATATGTATATAGATACTCTACACACCTTCATATTCATCAATCCATGCCCAAAACATCTCCAAAAGTTTCGGAATCTCCTTCGATCAACTCAGCCGGTCACTCCTCGCTTTGACCAAGTAGTTGATCTGCGCAGCCGCTGTCGGAGCCGCGTTATCACCCAGTCGAGGACTTGTGTTACTCGTCCATGACCTTGACTTCCAGAACTTTCCGGGCTACGTTTTCGCTTTCGCCTTGAGACTCTGCTGTAGTCCATGACGGTGGTTTAAAGATAATTGTTTGAAACGATGTTTACAATCGGGAAAGAACGTTAAAGTGTCCGTGAAGGAGAGAAGAAAGAGCGGAGGAGAAAGTGGGAAGTAGGAAAAGGCGGATCAGCCAAAAAGATATGAACACAACAGAAGGGAGGAAGGCAGGGAGGAAGGGCAGGGAGCAAAAGGTTATTTCAATATATATAGACAAGGGAACATTCAAAAAACAATATTTGGAGCAAGGAAGTGTGATACGTGTTTGTTTTGAAATTACTAGGCGACGTGACTTTTTGAAGGAGGAGGTTTGAAAGGGATTCTTTCGCATCCAAAGCGGAAGGAAGGAAGAAAGCAGCCCGCTCGCTCTTTCCTCGGTAATAAAAATTTAGTTTTGTTATACACGTGAATGTTTCTTTCCTTCCCTTTCCCTTCCGTGATTTTCCACTCCGGGCGTAAAGAATGTTTTGCTTGAAATTTATAATTATGGATGCCATCATTCCCAAGGTTTACGGAGTAGGTAGTTTATTCATACCTAGGTATTCTCCTGTTCTATTATTAGACTTTATATATCGATTATATAAAATATATATTATATTAGATAGTTCTACTAATAAAAAGATTATTTAATGTTTCAATCTTTAATAGGTAATCTATATTATGTATAATGTATAATGTATAATGTTATAACATATGTATAAATTATAATGTATAAATGTATAATGTATAATTAATAATGTAATGTAATAATGTATAATGTATAATGTATAATGTATAATGTATAATGTATATGATAATGTATATAATGTATAATGTATAATGTATAATGTATAATGTATAATGTATAATGATATGTATAATGTATAATGTATATGTATAATGTATAATGTAATAATGTATATGTATAATGTATAAGTATATGATAATATGTATATGTATATGTATGTATAGTATAATCTATATTATTAAGTACCTAGGTAGGTAAGCTTTGAAAGCTGTTATTAAATCTATCTAGTCGTATTCCATATAGGATATTGTTTATTACTACTACCTATCTATCTATTCACGCGATTTATAGAGCGCGGCGCATTACTCTATACGACGATACAAAGGCTGCATCCTAACGTAATAACTGCTCTTTTAGCACTCCCTACCAGTGCGATTGCTGTATAGCCCGACATTCTTTTTCATGTAACAAGCAAAGGTTAATCCCTTCAATGCAGGACGCTCCCTCAAATGCGGAAGGAGGCTGCCCAACAGAGCTAGAGTTGTGAGAGACCGCCGGGAGGGCGGCCTCAGTGCTTCAACCTAGCGACGACGTACTATACGTACCTAAGTGGTGAGCTCTTGGGTCTTCGACCCACTAGTGTATCACCCGTCTCTAGTACCCCTCGGGAGGTCAAGAGTCTAGCTAGCTCATATAGACGTAAAACAATAATAAATAAATAAATAAATATCTATCTATTCATCTATAACTACTTGGTAGACGGTATATATATATATAGTATATGTTTATTGAAAGACATTGGATACTCGCTAGTTATTGTCTTGCTGACCTCATCTATACATATATATATAATCATTGGATCGAACATTTAATAATATCCGTGGATGAATGCTATCTAGGTATGTATAAGATATTGATGAAACTGTATGTTCCAAAGAAGTTCATTCAGAAGTTTGAAAATAGATATAAAGCATCATAACTCTCTGCAACTTCTTCTATATATGTTGTTTCTCAAATTCTTACTTGATTTCTGCCTAATCAAATATAAAATCCATCCAAATATATACCAAAGTAAATTTATCGTCTTTTGTCTTTATATATTTCCAAGGTTATGTATTCCAAGGTTATTTTTAAGCATTTTCAAAGATATTTATAGCCACTCTAAGTTTATACTAGGAAGATTATGCCAATACATACATACTACTTTAACCTATAAAGTTGATTATCGATAAGGGAATGTAGTATCAACGAGGCTGCCTTTACTCACAACTCTTTTGCTCTCAGCTGAATAAAATCGCCATAACATTTATTTTCCATTCAATTTCACACAATCTCTTTCTCTTAACATTCATTAATCGAACACGTTTCTTTCCGTAAGTTTCCATATGTACTTTTTCATTTTTTGGTCTGCACTGCCACTAACAATTCCAAGAATTTCTTGTAGATCTCCTTCACCTTGACATTTAGGTCTAGTAAAGGGGTAGCCTCGCTCCTTATTCCTCCTCTGCATAATTATAATAGACATAACAAAATCTTCACTCAACTCTACAAGTCTTCAATTCTCCAATCTCCAATTCTCCAATTCTCCAATTCTCCGATTTCCACTCCGACCACCAATTCCTTCATTTCCTCTATATCATCCTCACAAATCCACCCATGGCATCCACAAACGGTATCACAAAAGGCCTCTTCGGACCCGAACTCGTCTCTCCAGAAGTCGCCAAATCCCTCCCTGAATCCTATACACTGCGTGCCCTGCAAAAGTCCGACTACGCCCGCGGTTTTCTAGACGTTCTGCGAGTCCTGACCGTCGTGGTGACATCACCGAAGAAGCAATGGAACGAAACGTACGATTGGTATAATAATCAAGGAAAGGGCAGTTATTATCTCTTGGTAATGAGGACCAGGGAGAGTCGTTGCGACGGGCGCCCTGATTGTGGAGAGGAAATTGTGAGTGCATTTAGAGCTCCGCAGATTCTATCCTTCGCGGTGATGCATACTAACGATGTGAAAGTATTCATAACCTAGGTCTTGTAGGCCATATCGAAGATATCGCTGTAGCGAAAGATCAACAGGGAAAGAAACTCGGATTAAAGATGATTCAAGCGCTAGATTTCATCGCGGAGAGAGATTGGTTTGTTACAAAAGCATATTGGATTGTAGTGAGGCCAATGAAGGCTTTTATGTTAAGTGTGGGTTCAGGAGGGCTGGACTGGAAATGGCTCATTATTATGAGCATTGACAACGACCATTGAGGTTATAGGATTGAATCCACACGTGAATTTTGTGTTGGTTATGTTGGGAGTTAAAAATGAATATAGAGCAAGCGTTATAAATGAGCGATTAATAGGATACCATGCATAAGGTTTGGCCGTAGATCGCCTGGAAATTCAAAGCAATTCAAATCGTATTACATTATATTGATTTGATTCCTAATCGTACATCAATACCTCAAACTCACTGTGGTTTCCTAATTGTTTTCTTCTTTCTGATTGATCCAATGCCAGTTCTCAACCCAATTGGACTTGACTTCACAATAACTTTAGATTCTTTTTTCATTGACCTTCTCGCAACGCCCACAGGACTCATAAGTCCTAATCCAGAGTCTCTAAATTTTGTATCCACATGACTGTTCATCAGAGGTAGAGAAATGATAGCCTGTTTGATGACATCTTCCTTTCTGTAGTTGGTGATGGGCACAGGAACGCCTGCTTCAATAATTACCTCTGATCGTTGGTTAGATCCGTAATAGTCAGAGTTTACCGACATTCCCCTCACATTCCATCCTAAAACGTCCTCCTCGACTTCCTCCAATAATCCACCCAAGTTTATACGCCCCTTTACCCCATCGTCCAACCCAATTCTAATGCTTTCTTTGCCATCCCCTTGCCCAATCGTTCCAAGGTTTCCTTTCCAATTTTTTAATCCCTTCACTAGAGACTCAGGAGGTCGCTCTTCTATATTGATTCCGCAATTACTCTTCGATGGAATCAAATCGGCAACCCACCCATCCAAGTCTGCCAATTCTAACTCTTCCACATATTCTTCCAGTACATCAGACAACTCAATTATCCCCTCAACTTCCTCTTCCATGATTAATACCATTTCTGTCAACCCACCAAGTACATCTCCCTCCAAATCGTCTAGTTCCTCGCCACACATCATTTTTTCCCCGGTAATCGTGTCCATTATGGAAGCAACTTCTTGAAGCAAAGAAGCCAATTTATGCGCAGTAGTTTGATGGATGAGAATAGGACTTCTTTGAGTTTGAGGAAGAAGCTGAAGTGGTGGTGACACTTTGTGTTTGCATGTAGGAGTCATCGGGATCTGGGTCATAATCTTTGGAGGCTCTTGGTAGCTGCGATGGCATTCCCACCACGAAATGTATAATCAGGGGTGGATATTGGCATGATTTTAAATCTGGCAACCGAATCGATGAACAAGAAGTCTTTTGGGGCTGCTGGTAAATTGTTTGAGGTAGCTTCAACGGAAAAAGCATGTTAACAAATAGCCATATTAACAAAAGGGGCAGGCAAGAAAATAGTCAACGAAGGGTTTGGAATGAACTGTAGATTCTTTAATGGGGTGTGCATAAAGTATATGAATTCTTAAGAAAATGGACTAAAAATGATATTCCCACATTCCAAGGAGGGGGGTGATGGGATATCATTGGCATGAAAATCCTCAACTCCCATATCATCAGACAGCAAATGATTATGTTCAAGTTTTGAAGTATATAATTCATGCTAAGAATTGGGTTCGAATGATTGTGGGTATCTCATGGGAATTGACAGATATCCGATCAGGATAATGGGAAAAAGAAGCTCGAACCTAGCGAATTATGGACAACTTTTGCACGTCGCATTACACAAGATCTAAATGCATTGATCAATCTCGTATTAAGTATTTGGAAAATGTTTCATGTTTTTTTATACATCGAACGGCCGGGGCAACGGGGTATGAAATTGATAGAGTAGAGGAATGTGTTTTTCTCATTCCATGTAAGGAGAGGAGCTACATAACTGAGTATGTTTATTGAGCAACGTAAGGAGTATTGGATTAGCATCAGAGAAAATATAGAAATGATGTAACTTCCATCAGCAGTTTCGAAGACTCATTTAGTACAAACTAAAGACTAGCCAAACATTTGTCTGGGTTGAAAGCTAGAAAAATATGACAGTGACAGAGTAACAAGAAGTTGTGTTAGATTGAGAGATTGGCAAAAAGTACAATGAATATCACGAGCCTCAACATCACATCTGGTCCTTTCTAAACAATAAATGACAAGATATATATCATCGAATCAAGCCGCTGGGCATTGTTACTGCACTTGCATTGGGTATGCCCATCAAGGGAACCTGGCAATTTCGCGAAAGTGTGATCGGGGTGTTCGACCTCTTGCTCGGCCCAGTCTCAAATGGACTGACTCATGAAAGCCCAAATGATCAACATCATGATATATTCGTTTCAGATGTATTACTTTATGATGTTATTTTCCCCCTCATCGTTCTGCTGATATCATGCCTACATCTGCCGTGTCAGGTGGTACGTTGCAAACCTATTGGCTTGGTGTTGGGTGTATTTGACTTCTCATTGAGCGCATTAAGAATCGCGTCAAGATGGCCATGTATATGTAGATTTCATTCCCTTCCCAATCATATCATTCCGTATCCTGTCAAATCAACTTCTCATTCCTCTTGTTGTATGAAAGGATTCGCTATTCTTCGCTGCCATCGACTGGGCTTATTCCGATGAGTAAAGTTCCTCTTGCAACCACCAAACCCAATGGTCTCCATGCCTCTTTTCCTTCATCATCTGCAGAATTTGAGAGTTAGTGAGAGAATTCGTAGAATATAAAGAGACGTTACCAGTCAACCTTTCCTCCACATCATCCAAAACCAAAATTCATCAGAGCGTCATAACCCTTCAAAGTCCCCTTCACTGAGAAAGTTCATGTTAGCATTCTCACTTACTTATCGCAAGAACTAGTAACATACCTTCTCTGCCACCATTGAATTTGGACAGTGATCTGCTTATCCATATACTTTCCCAAGTCCAAGATATTCTCTTTCTTTGGCTTCTCAGAATTTCCCCCGCCATGTCCGCCTCTCTCCCCACCATGTCCCCCTCTACCACCTCCCCTGCCACCTCTGTGTTCACCATGACCTCTGCCACCTCCTCGGCCGCCACCTCTATGTTGGCCCCTTTTCAGACATCCTGTCGCATAATATGATAGAATGCGATCTGCTACGTGTTGAGGGTAATTGGTGAAGAATACTGGGGGTTATTAAATAATTCTAGAACTTTTGTGATGGCAAGCTCAAGCAATTGTAAGTTTCGCCGCTAGAACAACTCAGTTCTAGTGGCTGTGGAGGAGAGGCTGAGAAGACAAGGCTGGATGGAGCTCACACGGAGGAAAATGTGGCTTAAAATACATGTGGCGGGGGTGGTTTTCTCACTCACTGATTGTCCAACAGGTCGTCTCTCTTATTATAAACTCAACCACATCCTGATAGAAAAAAAAAATATTCTTTATTTGCTAATTTTAATATTTACTCTCTTATCATGTGATTAAAGTGATTGTTAAATAGAGGTTATTATAGATAGTTGCAGATATCATAAAATATGTTTGAATTGTTCCAATATCGTCTCTTCAATTTTGTACGGGAAAAACATGAGGAGGTTCTTCTAAAACCATACAATCACCATCACCATCACCACTACCACTACCACTACCACATTCCAATCAGAAAAAGTGCAGTCATGCTATAAGTGGTATTTTATAGCTGGCAGTTAATTTACAGGGCGAGTCTCAATTTCCCAATCCTGACATTCTCTTCTTTTCTTTTTCACGCCATGCTCTTCGTGTTGCCGTCATAGCACATTCCAGGCCAGCCAGCACATTATCATTATTTGAGCATCACATGTTAAATATTCTTCAATTTTCATTGCCAACTCCCGCCACCATGCAAACGAACACTTCACTACATCAAGGGAGGAACATAAAAACACAATGTCAGCTCTGTCATACTGTCACACTGTCTGTTCATTTTGCACATTTCGTTACGTACAAGACAATGAGCTTGCAAATTGCAGGAGGTAGAGCCTCGAGCTTTAGGGACTCAAGAATTCGAAGAAGGTATACAGTGTGAGATAGAGAGCACAGAGGAAACTGCTGTGATCCGCAATGAACATATGTCACCAACTACTCAAGAATCCACTCTTCTTCCCGCACCTATTGCCAATGCTGTGAGCTTGGTTACGAGATCTTCCCTCTCTATATCCGACTAGGCACATTTATAGCGGTCTTGCTATAGACGGTGCGCGAGTAACAACGCTTACTGGTCTCGAACTAAGTCGAGCCGTCATGAGGGGATAATACATAAAGCTGGAAAAGATGTGGCAAATAGAAGTACTGGAGAATTAGGTAAGCTGGAAGCAGAAGGCTTATTGGAACGAAGTATTGCCAATTTGCATGCGACTATTACAGGGATATCATTCGCCGCATCGACTGGATTCCATTTCTCTTCTGTTGCTTTATCTTCGGCTACAGATGTTTCACAACAAACTACTTTTGGAGCTTTGGATTCGATACTTGGTTCAACTGATTCTTCGAGGGCCATCGCAAGTATCATCACTTTAATTCGACGAAGAGTTTCAAAATCCAGCTACGGGAGTGGAAGGAGAGAAGGTCACTGTCGGTGACCTTTTGTTGGGTATTGTGGATTGGCGTTATTGCAACGATGGTGTCGTAGACTGACCGACCGCGAATGCCGAGAAAAGAACTACGAGGAAGTTCTCTGGGATGTGATTGTGCTTGATGATGGCCGACGAGCTGACGTGGTTGCTATGATCAAAAGGGACTGGCCAAGAAGATCAGACCAAGCTGTCTTTCAAAATACAAGAGATGATGAATTGCTAGAGATGATCGAAAGAGAGGAACCAATTCCTGACCGGCAGATGATAAGGAGGTGGAGAGTATATTGAGGCAGAGGTTGATCCAATCCCTACCCTCTGACGCATCTGTCTCTATCAAAAACTTCCACTATAACCACTACTACAAAAGCTATTGCCGTAGAAGTTTCGGGATTTGAGCCACCTGTGTTTTTGCCACCTCCCGGAGTAGAAGTATTGGAAGAACATACTATTCATGTTGATAATTCACTTCTGAACACAGGGAATTACGAACCAGAAGTAAAGCCAGGACCAAGATATAGAGTTGTATACGGTATATAGTTGGAAGCAGTTGCGAAGTACAAGTGTTACAGAAGAGGATTTAAATAACAATGTTGATGGCGATGTATATCACGATAATGATTCGGACAACGGCCACGAAGCTCTTCGCAGCCCTACCCTAATCAGGACATCGGATATGACTTCTTTGGATGAGCCTTTGCCTACACAAGAGGAAGTCATCCCCATCGTGGTTCGCCGAAAAGGCTCGAGTGGTAAGTCCAAGATACCCAGACTTTCATTCCCTAGTACCTCGGATGAGAAGCTTGAAGGAATTGTTGGAATGTCTCAATCCGTCTCGGACAATTTGGCAAATCAAAAGAGATCAAGAATGCCCATCAGCCCGATATCATCAGATGATAGTCGCAAACAGCCATTCCTGAAGCCGATATCGAATAATCGAATATCCAAGAAGTCGAAGACTGAAGTACCAGTGACTGAGGGACGAGCGACTGAGATACAACAGCAGACGACCTCCTTTCGCCAAGCGTTGAAACGGCGTTCTAATAACAAATTATCGAATTTGTTCAAGGATGGAAGCAGGGAAGATGGCAAGCCCAAGGTTCCACCTCGTCCTAAGTCTACATGGGCAATCCTACTCATTCACCCATGATCAGATCCACATCGTCCCAGTTATCAGTCCCCCAAAAGCGATCGAGAATTATAGGCTCTCCTACCCCCCTATGCGGAAGTCAAATCCCCTTGACTTCGGAGAATCTTGACAAGATTCAGCCCGATTCACCGCGCACTCTTTCCAGATCAAACTATTACGCGGTTCATGAACAAAGAAAGGATTCGATGATTTCCCAAACTGATACCTACTCTATCCATTCTTTTGAACAAATCCGTCCTCAATCTCCAAACACGTCAAGGAACCAATCCATGGGGCCAAATAACTCTATGGGCCTTAGGTCGGAGAGAAGTATGACACTCGAGCAGTCACTTTCAACACCCAGAACCCATCGTCGTACACATTCAAATGAAGAAAGTATATTTTACATGGCATACAAACAATTCCGAAATATTTCCCCCGAATTCTCGACATGAGAAAGAAACCTTTGAAAGCAGAGGGACACTTAACTCTCTGATTCGTACTGGTACAATCAATGGCACATTTCCACGGCAACATATTGTACAGAACATAACTCGTTTTGTGAAATTTGCATCTGCTTCTTACGGTTCTAATTTTCTTCGAGTAATGGGAATATCGGATCCTACAAAGAGGAAAGAGCTTGATGCAATGCATCATCTTGAACATCAATCATTCTCATCCCATACACAACTTGATGCCGACACCATTCTTCTATCCTCATTCGTTGATCCTCAAGATGCGACTGATTCTAGTGGACTCAAAAGTACTGGTGTTCCGATGGTTCATTACGTATCACTCGATCATCAATCCCATGCTGTCGTTCTCACATGTCGTGGTACTCTTGGACTTGAAGATGTTCTCGCCGATATGACGTGTGATTACGATGAGCTTGTTTGGCGTGGAAAAGCATACAAAGTTCACAAGGGAATTCATGCTTCTGCTCGTAGACTTCTTGAAGGGAGTGAAGGCCGTGTTATAGCTACAATCAAAGCAGCCCTTGAAGAATTCCCAGATTACGGATTGGTCATGTGTGGCCATTCTTTAGGTGGTGGCGTAAGTGCTTTGTTGGCTATCATGATTTCCGAACCTGCTAGCCATGGCGCATCTTTCGTTACTTCATACGCCTCTGAAAATTCATGTACCCCCTGTAAAATCACCTCTGATTCTTTCCACGCGTTACACCTTCCGCCTGGAAGACCAATCCATGTCTATGCCTACGGTCCACCTGCCACTGTTTTCTCTGTCTCCCGGCTGGCAACTCGAGGGCTTATCACAACAATAGTGAATGGCAATGATCTTGTCCCTTTCCTCTTCCCTTGGTCTACTACATGACCTTCAAGCAGTAGCTCTCGCATTCAAGAATGATAATTCTGGTGCGAAAGCGGAAGTAAAAAAGAAGGTTTGGACTGGCATGAGCAATTCGTTTTCAGAAAAAATGGTATGGACGATCTGGACATGGAACCGAAGAAGAAGAGGATAAATGGGCCTACGCTGCATTCAGAACGCTCAGGGCCTGTATGTTGAGCAGTAAGCTGGTACCACCTGGAGAAGTTTTCGTGGTTGAAAGTATGGCTGTCTTGAAGAGAAACTCTTTTACAAGGAATAGTGATAAGAGTGATTTAGGAAACGTTAGAGGAGAAAGCGGATTAGGAAAACCTGCAACCAGAATCATTTTGAAGTACGTGAGAGATGTAGAAAAAGATATGGTGAAATCAGGTTTGGGGAAGTATGCTATTGGATCATAGTCCAGGTAGATATGAAGCTAGTTTAAGGGCCTTGAGGAAGGGTGTTTTAGGGGATCAATGACTTACTAGTCTTTGATTATATGTATAGGTTTTCAATCTTCCAGGCGGCGGTCCAGTGTCTCCGATCAATAAGCTCGTTAAGAAGTTAAGTCCCACATTCGGGCCACCCCCCCATTTATGTTGAATTCTAATAGATCTACTAATTCACGTAACGATAAACGTGATATGGAATATAAGATGTGGAACGTGCGTGACAAATAACGTGATCCGCAACGATGTGGAACCTTTAGTAATGCAGAATTTTCGCATATATTCGATTAAGTTTGTTCTTCGGCGATTACTACAGATCGTAAGATTCGGTTTAAACCGATCTTACAAATACAATGGAAACTACTATTTTATTTATTTATTTATTTTATATTAATTAACGTCTGTTTTGGACCTCCCTAAGGGTATTTAGACGTGCTAAGATAAGGAACTATTTGAGCGGCGTGATCGTCGCGACCGAATTTAGCAATTTAACTTCAATGCCAGGGGCTGTTCGCTCCTCTACAGGTGCGATCCTCTTCTGTTTCCAGAAGGGTACGTCTGATCCGGGTTGTTGTTAAGGTAGAGCTTGGTTCCCGGGTGGATAGGCTCGTTGTGGGCTCCTGATCCCTATGACGGAGGAGAAGAAGCGAGAGTGGGTTGCTATTTTGTTTAGCCGAGCAGCAAGGCTCTTGTATTGTATCTTGGGTTTGCGGTTTTTAGAGGTGAGGTGTGTTTGAGTGATCAGTTGAGTGATAAGTTTATAAGGGGGGGGGGGGGCGGCGGGCTTTGTTGAAAAGATGATTCCTTCCTGAGGGTCCTTTAGTAGTTAGGACAGATCTGAGTGTAAAACTCTGAGTCGGTAATCAGCTGAGTGAGCTTGCTAGGTGTATGTATAATTTCTTGATGTATGTGATCGCCTGCTTGTTAGATTGCATTTCTACAGGGGCAAGAGGCCAGTCTGAACGCTTTAGATTGTTTATTGTGCACTTAAAGAAGTGATATGGTTCCTTTGCACTGCCACATGAGCATTCCAGCTTGTTGTTTTGATGATCAAATCGCTGATGGTAAGCGGCGTAATCGCCATGGCCTGTTTTCATAGCTAGCAGTCGGTGCAGGACTGCTCTTGGTAGTGTTAGTTCCTTGGGCTCCTTTGTGTTGTATTTAGGAGACCACTCCTTGTAGCCAGCGGAGAGAGAGTCTTCATCTCTTCCACCAGTTAGTCTCTGCGTATAGGCGCTTCTGGCGGACGATCGTTCGAACCCCGCTGATTGTTGGCAGCTTGTCGATTGCCTGGTCCATGGCCCCAGTTGCGCCTGCGTTTGCTAAGCGATCTGCTTCCTCATTGCCTTCAATCTCCATATGTCCAGGAGACCACTTTATCCTGATATCGAGTTGTTTCATCGCTTTGTGACACTTGTGGAAGGCCCATTGCGTTGTAGGCGGTGCGTTTCCGCGTATGCCCCAGATGACTGATGTGCTGTCGATACACATCCAGATCCGGCTGTTCGGGGAATCTTTAAGCGTAGTAATTAGGTGCTCCAATCCGCGCCATGCTCCTATCGCTTCTGCATCGAATACATGTGAGTCGCTTCGGATCTGCTTAAATCCGGACGCTATTTGAGTGCCGTTGCGATATATTGCATATCCGTAGCACACATGTTTGCGATCAATGGTATTATAATGAAATGAATATAAGGATTTTAAGAAAAATATATATTTAAAGTTTATGATAATTTTAAACAAGTTTCAATTTTGTATAGGGTTTATATAATTATAAATGAAAAATTCAAGATTTCATTCTTTAATAACTCTTTCAAAAAAATCGCAAAATTTTTGAGTCTTCTTATATTTACTAGTAATAATATACATAATCTATGATTTAATTTTCATATATAATAATCAATATTGATAAAGTTAAAATACGAAAAATGGCCATTTTGGTAATGAAAGTGGCCCAAATGGGGGGGGGCCCGAATGTGGGGTAGGAACTTTTTTAATGTATAGAGCGATGACTATATAGAATGCTCAGTCATTAGCGCGAGCGTAGAGCGTCACGTGATTACCCCGACAATAAGATTGTTTTAGATTTATAAGAGAATATTGCGAGATAGTGATTATATATAACTTAATGTGTTTTAAATATTCTTTATAATACTTGATCTAACTTTATTTTATTATATAAATTTTTAAAGAGCGTGATATTTTAATTAATTAAAGCCCCTATATGTGGGGCAAAGCATGGCCACTTTTTGGTGTATTTTATAAATACTTACCCTTTCAACCATCGTATACTCTTTAGCCATATCTACATTCTTATCTCTTCTTTTGCTTTACTTCCATCTTCTTTCTCCATCTCCATCACACAACACTACCTTTCTATCGCCACCCTTCGATTCCTCGGTCCCTTCATCTCCATCACACAACACTACCTTTCTATCGCTATCCCTCAATCCCTCAGTCCCTCCATCTCCATCACACAACACTACCTTTCTATCGCCAACCCTTCGATTCCTCAGTCCCTCCATCTCCATCACACAACACTACCTTTCTATCGCCACCCTTCGATTCCCGGTCCCTTCATCTCCATCACACAACATTTATTACAAATGAAAATCTATCTTATATTGTGGTGTATACAGGAGTTGTATTTCACTGTATCTGCTGCTGAGAACAACCCTGCCAGTGGTAGTCCTTTAGCAATTGCTGCTTAGAACAATCCGCCAGTGGTAGTCCTTCAGCAATTGTTGCTTAGAACAATCCCGCCAGTGGTAGTCCTTCAGCAATTGCTGCTTAGAAACAACCCCGCTAGTGATAGTCCTTCAGCATTGCTGCTTAGAACAACCCGCTAGTGATAGTCCTTCAGCAATTGCTATTTAGAACAACCCCGCTAATGGTAGTTTCTCAGCATTTACTGTTTAAAACAACTCCAACTACAATACAATATATATATCAGGTTTTGTGGACTACTTCTACACTTCATTTCGTTCAAGAGTCAAGGCTGCTCTATAGCCTGGGTGGGTTGGGAATCACACATAAAAGTGTGGGCTAATATTGTTCTCAGAATAGCTATTGTCTTATTGTGTTCGTCACTAATCATAGCTATAGGAATGAATTATGTCACATCCAACTGAGATCCTGATGGAGAAACTTAAGCTCAAACTTCTTCTTCGCGAACGAGTATTTATAAAATGGGAAGATGAATCGGGTACACCTTGGACGCTGGGCTCTCGTCCGAATCGCAATAAGCAGAATCTCGAATTTTTCATTGCTGTGTATTATGATATGGAAGGATATATTCATATTCACTTTTCTATTACAATACTTGTTGCAATTGCAGGCAGAAAGCGGAAAATGGAGATGTTACTTGTCGTTCCTCCAGATGCAGACTTCGCAAACTTCTAAGCCGCGTTTAATATCGGATATCGATGATTTATCTTGCGTCGATGCTTCTGCTATTCACGAGGCCGAAATCAGCCATTCAATACATGTTTTCTGTCTAAAATTCAATTTGACTGCGAAAGGGTTCGTTGTCGTAAAGAAGAAGAGCACTGATACAACTCTCAAGCCCTGGGGTACCATTTCAAAAAGATTGATTTGTGGTTTTGAATCTCTATCTAACACGGAAACATTCACCGTATATATCAAGCCAAATGATTATGCATTGGTGGGCCTGGAAGACCTCCGCAATCACCTGAACAACAAAAGAATCCTATCGATATACACATGCCCAATATGAAGGAAATATACATTCAACAACACCTGAATTGATGGAATGGAGGGAACATGGCCCAGTATCACTACCACCACCATATAACGAGAATCCGCCTCAGCCCTCTCCGGAAGTGCAAGTTCCCCTGCCGCCAGCCACTTTCGAGGAAGTGCAAGTTCCCTTGCCACCAGTAACTTTCGAGGAAGTGCAAGTTCCCCTGTCACCAGCCACTTTCGAGGAAGTGATTGCAGAAACTCCAGCTCGAACTTCAACTAGTCCTACCTCTACATCGGTGCATGGCATCTTCTCTACTAGCCGTGAAGAGTTTCAGGTAGTGAAATGAGCTTGAACGATGTCGAAGAGGATTTAGAACATATCGAAATGAACTTCGATGTGGATTCGGATGAGGAACAACTCGCCATTCTCAATTCTCGAGAATTAAGTCAACAATTCGATAATGATTTGAAGGTGTCAAAAATGCTCAACTCAAAGTTGTCAATATGGATGCGCCACATTCATACGAATAAATCCCAACATTCACGTACACAAACGCTTGACTACTAAGTTATTAATTCTGGGGAATTGTGTTCGTACATCAAATGCTAAAACATTCGATGCTACTTTACTCTGGTGCTCTACACTGGTTTTCTACGATCCATCCGATTCTGATCCTGATAATACTTTAGGATTATGGGAAAAAGAAACTCATGGCTTATATCAGATATAGCTAAATTAATTCAATGGGCTAATGGATTTCATTATGGTGTGGAGATGCATCCATTGCTATTGAAGCATTTTATAAAGCTGGGTGATACTGCTCGTACTATTGCGTTGGATACTAGATGTAGCAAAGACAAATATTATGATCAGAAAAGTGATTGTATTATTTGTGTGTTAACGGAGTTTAGCAAGCTAGGTAATGATTGATTGATTGATTGATTATTCCATTAACGTCCTGTATCAGTCTAAGACTATATAGGACGGCTAAAGCTTATGGCTTTTAACAGGTTTATACAATCTAATTTACAAAAGGTTCTCTAGTGGTGTTGGTATCAACTTGGTTGATATAAGTGTAAAGTACTTTAGTCTATTATGGTTGTATTCGTTCTTGATCATTATTATCTATGGGAAGCTAGTACTTTATATAGGGTAGCGCTAGCGCGACGCTAGCTAATACAGTGCCCTCTTTGATCACATGATCGATGTCCCGACACTGGCAACTCTCTAAAGATGAATGTGATCATGTGCTTTAGTCCACAATCCATTCCTTTAGACACAGTGTCCTCTTAGCTCCCCCTAGCTCCCTACTCCTCTCTACCCAATGCGTCTCCTTAATGACTATCTTGTTAGTGCCAATTAAGTCTTTTAATGCTTGACATGCGCCATTTTTGGTCATGGCGTCCGCAGGGTTCGACTTCCCATCAATCCATTTAATCTCCGTGATCTCCCTATTCTCGTAGCATTGTCTTAAAGCCATAATGTCGATTAGAAGCCGCTTTTCTGCGCTCGTACCGAGTTTAGTTAATAGGTCATATAGTGACTTTGAGTCCGTACAAAGTATGAGTGGTATTGGCTTTTTAAGCTTGAGAATAGCGTTGACAGTGCCTTTAATAGCTGCTCCGACATCAAAGCCTAGAACCAGTGCATATAGCTCAGAAGCTAATACGCTCCTAGTGATTCTCTTGCATTTGATTGATGTCCAGTGGATGATATTAGCATTATTGTGTTTATCCATTAAACAGATAACATAGCCAATTTGTGATGATAAATCAGTATTGTTGGCGAAGGATGCGTCTGGTGGTCCAATATATACATCAATCCAGCATTCCCTAAGTGTGTCAAATGTATGCTTAGCGGATATGTTGTCAAGGAACCGAGCTGCTTGATAGCGTGTTGCCTCGTCGACAATATGCAGAACTGGTTCGCCTGCAATGTACATAACATCGACGTATATAGCATAGTTAAATTCAGTATCCTCTGGTAGAGTGAACCTGAAACGTCCTGGTGACTTGCTGTGCATTTGACAGTGTTTGCAGTACTTGGTGAGGTGTTTAATAGCGTCATTGTTCTCGTCATAGCCTGCTCGTTGTAATACTTGATGAAAGCGTTGTGCTGATGGGTGGCCGAATCGTCGATGTAAACGTTGTAGCTCAGTAGTGGTTAAATAGCAGTCATTCTGGCAGATTGACTCTTGGATGAGTTGATTCATGTCCACTTTCCATGTTAAAAACGCGTGGCCACGTCTCCTAATAACAGAGTATTGACCGTTTGGTGTAATAAACTGGTCAGTGATATTATTATAAAACGCTTTAAGACGGTCCATGTCCTCAAGGCTCAACAAGAATGGAATGTCGGCATCCACAATATGGAAGTCGACGTCTCCAAATGGTGCAATGACACGGAATGATCCTATCGATGTCGCAGTTCCCTTTCCAAAGCGTACATTCGCAGCACCTGCTGTTTGTGGATCATACGTGACTGGGCAAATTTGCTTCCATGCATGATATTGTCCGATCCCAACTGTAGACTTTCCTGCACATGCTGTATCAATACATATGCCATAGAATTCCTTGCTTGTGTAGCTTGTATAAAAGATGTCCACTGCGCTCTCTGTCGGTAGAGTAGCCTCAACTGGGTCTCTAGTCATCGTGTGCAGTATTGTATTGATTGACAATTGATTGAACACTTCCTGGCCGCTGATAGGCTCGGAGCTTACGAAAAATGCTTCGTCCGCGTCGTCTTCAATGTCAAGATCTGCGAAAAACAGGCCCATTTCGGTCTCTGAATCAGATTCTGCGTCGGTAGCTTCTCCCTCATATTCGATCATCCATTGGTCGTAGCGCTTATTAAACGCGTTGTTACTACCGCCCTTGATCTTCTCCCTGTATTCACGTCTTTGTTTGTCTTGTTCCTCCTTAGAGTGCTTTGTGGATCGGCACCCCTCTTTCTTGCATATCCAGCATTGGTTGCGTTGATTTGAGGAGTTGGAATGTCGTGACTTATTATAGGAGTTGTTTCTAAAGTTGTTGCTCCTAAAGTTGCTGTTCCTGGAATCCCTGGAACCATTCCGATCGTTGCCATTATTACTGCGGAATCTTCTGTCAGTGAATAGCACCGCATCTTCCTCATTCTTGTGCGATCTTTCCCATGTGTTGATGGATTGTCGCAGTTGATTGATCAAACCAGACACCTCTTTCTTGGGGTCAAAACAAGCCAGGTTGCATGCCTCCACGTCCTCACATGCAAGTATGAGCTTATTGTGTAGATGGGACGTCTGCCGCATAGCGGGATCAAGTCGATGTTGTAGCATGCGTAGTTGCTTGATCATAATGGTAAGACACTCGCTGAGTGGTTTGTTTTTGTTCTCCTTTTTAGTTGATTTGAGAGTGATACTGTTCCATTTAGACAGCATATTACGTTGATATTCGTCTCCCTCAAAATTATTCCGCATATAGGTGCATAGTTCTTTAAAGGTAGGTGGTAGCGACTCGTAGTTGGCGTGAAAGAACTCAAGTGCACTGTCTTTAAGCATGATGGGGAACGCCTTGTATTGCATGTCCATTGGCACCTCCGCACGTCGTGTGATTTCGTAGAATATCGAGAGTTTGAAGTCGAAATTGTCATCATCTCCACCATATTTCTCCTCGTTGGTGTAGAATTTTGACAAACTGACAAGAGATTGTGTATTGGAATGCTTCGATGGTCTTTTATCCCATGATGGCCTACGGCCTCTATGGCTATTGTTGTCGTCGTCGTCGTCTCCATCGTCATCAGGATCCCCTCCTCCGCCATACATGTCGCCGTCGTCATCGTCTTCCTCCTTATATTTGAAGTTGTTTTTGATGAAATCGCGAACAATTCCGGATTTGAACTTGGGTTCCTCGATATTAGAGTCTTTTAGAACTTCTTGAACTTGTTCTTTTGTCCATACATCAGTAGTAGACTTGCGGGATTGTTCATATAAGACTGTAGATGCCTCTACACGTGTTTTTGGTATGTACACTCCTCGTGTACGTAGTACCATACGCAACTTTCGTGCATCGATTTGATGGATTTTCGCAAATTGAGCGGCTGTGAATACCTTGAAATCGTTATGAAAGATCTCTGCTAGCTCACCATCGTTGATATCCTCACAGTTGTACTGTTTGCGCTTGAATCTGACGTAGGTAGTAAACGCCTTAGCATCAAATACAATAGGTTCGTCGTCATTTTGTTGTTCCTTGACTGTGTCTAACCATTCTTCGCATTCTTCCTCTTCTTCCTCTGTATATGTGTCCTTGTTGATAGTGCCCTTGACGGGGGTCGCAGTGTTGTCGTTGTCCGACATGGTAGGGTGTGTGTGTGGAGGTATTTCGAAGGTTCGTTGTAGATGTAGGTGTGTATAAAAGAGTGTTTTTATGAGTGTATAGTAACAAAGGTTGTTGTTTTACCTGGTACAGCGTGCAGTACAAAGGTGAATGCGTGATGGACGCAAGGTCGATTTGTCACACTTGACAAGACCGATCTTCTTGAATATGCCTTCCCGATACAATTATCCGGAGCACATTCTTTAGCACTACAATAGGAGATAGCGCACTATACTAGGTACAATGATATCTTCTTTGTAGTCTCTTCAGAATTTCTACCAATCCTAAATACTACATAAAACACCTGGTGCTTTATAGTAGAATCCAAGGCCCTAATTTGTGATATCACTAATTAGTGTTGGTATCAACTTGGTTGATATAAGTGTAAAGTACTTTAGTCTATTATGGTTGTATTCGTTCTTGATCATTATTATCTATGGGAAGCTAGTACTTTATATAGGGTAGCGCTAGCGCGACGCTAGCTAATACAGTGCCCTCTTTGATCACATGATCGATGTCCGAAGTGAGGGAGGTCAAGGTAAGGAATTGCCAGGAACTTTAATGCGTGCTCATCTACACCAAAATAAGTTGTTTTTGGAATCCCATTAAATTACTATAGCCAGGAAATTGTCTTGAACCGCTCGGAGATATCGGCGTACGTAGGAGGGCTCGAAGCGATAAAACTGCTGGGCCAGCTAGAAGACGCGCCTGTTGACGGCGGTATTGTCTCTTCTCTAAACCCGCCGCTTTAGCCTCCGCTTTAGTTGCATATTTCTTAGGCCGGCCACCAGGATTCTTAGGAGGCATTATGTTTCGTGGTAATTTGATCGTATAAGCTATACGCTCGCAGGTTGGATGATGATTAAGAGACAGTTCAGGGGAAGCATGGGTTTGTCCGAAAAAACCTCAATATAGTAAGTTAAGCGAACGCAAGACTAAGGATAATAATCCTGATATACTCTGCCAGTTCTTTACTTAAATATAAAAATTTGATCTTGACTTAGTTATTAGACTAAGTGTCCTTACTAATATGTATAAATGTTTTCAGATTTCCTTGAAGGGTGCTTTGTAATCTGTATCGTAGCCGTGTTGTCCGAATAACCTCGATTCGGAAGGCGGTGACCTGCCGGCAGTACCCAAGCTTCTCCGCCAAATCGGGAAGCGCAGCACCACAACACCCACCTTTGATCAACCATACCTCCCACCACAACGCCTATACTGTAATATAGATGAGTGTAGCATTGCTTCTAAGTAATTTTAGGTGGAAAACATACCTTAACTTCCCAAATCCCATCCTGACCCTGACCCCATATTCCCCTTTCATGATCTCCTGGGCGAGCACCTTGTGTTCCTCCGGCGATTGCGTACGAAGCTCTCGATAGTCGCAGCAAAATTCCCGAAAACTAAGCGTCGAAGCGCTGCTTCGCGTTCCATCCTTTCGAGTCTGTCCAACACTGTTTCGAGCGCTGGTGAGCCCGTAGGATTGGTTTACTGGTGGGACCGGTGCCGTGCCGTAAGGAACTCCGATAGATTGGAAAGGCGTAGGAGATACGGCTGTTCGCTCACGCGTATGCGTGTCTGCATTCGCGATCGTAGGCCGGTGCGGCGTCTGAGGCCGCCATTCTTGCCGTCGGCAGCAAAGTGTAGCGCCGGCTTCGAATTCTATTTGAGGGTATAGCAGTATATGTAAAGCTAATTTCGATAGGTTGGAAAAGCGTTGCTTTTTAAATATATATGGCCTCTTTTGAATGGCTAGTTCTGCAGTTCCTGGTGTAACTGTGACTGGTAATAGCCGGACTAGCTAATATATTAGCAGCTCTAAACGAGATTTTCATATTAGATTCAGGTGCCACAGAACATTATAGTCCTAATAAAGAATGGTTTATGAATTATAAGCCAACCAAAAACCTCACCATTTCCGTGGCCGATGGCAATAAAGCCAATATTGAAGGAATAGGAGATATTCCTATTCTAATTAATGGAAAATCAGAAGTGACACTGAAAGGGTATATTATGTACCCGCCATATCTACCAATCTCATCAGCACTCACAAGATGATTAAGAAGGGATGGAGTAATCATGCCATTCCATTCAATGATAAAATCAACATAGTTCATAAAGCATAAATATAAAGACTACAGCAATATGGAAGTCTAATGCTTATTATCTTAACTTTAAGATAAATCTTCCTAAGAACTATAAATCAGACGAATCAGAACAAGGTCCTGTACTGAATAAAGTTGATCTGAATCTAGCACATAAAAGACTAGGCCATATTAACAAGGATTATATTAAGATCCTTGAATATCGATTCAGATAATGTAAAATCTGATCTAGATTCATGCGAATCATGCCAATTCGGCAAATTCCATCAAATAAAGCAGAAAAGCTTCAGAAATCCCCGATCCAAATCACAAATTCGAGAAATTCAGCTTAGATATTGCTGGACCTTTCAGAGTAACGGGATTAAAAGGTGAAAAATACTTTATCACCTTCACCGATTGGGCTACTAGAGCAATTTGGGTATATCCCATCAAGCTAAAGTCCCAAGCTTATGATACTCTAATCGAATTCTACAATATGATCAAGAATCAGTTCGATACTAAGATCAAATATTGAGATTAGATAATGCTCTCGAATTCCTATCCAATAAATGGAATAAATTCATAAAAGATCATGGAATACTATGCGAATACATAAGTCCTTACACTCATTCGCAGAATGGAATAGCCGAAAGTCTAAACAGATATCTAATCGAAAGATTACTATGTTTAGTGAAAGAAAAAGAGATTCCCCTTTTCTTATGGCCTAATATTGTCAGGCTATTGCTCATATCAAAAATAGAACATATAACAGTTCTATTAAGACCTCTCCATACGAATTAATATATGACAAGAAACCTAATCTTGATTATATTAAGATAATAGGATCACTCACCTATATAATCAACAATAAAGAGATTCGTAAAGGAAAACTGGATTATAGAGCTAGAAAAGGCATTCGAGTCGGCTTCGAATCATCCAATAACTACCTAGTATACATTCCGAATAACAAAAAGGTAGTTAGCGTAAGAGATGTCGATATTCAGGAACAACTTATATATTCGAATGAATATAAGAATCAGGATTTGGATCTATTGGAAGAAGGAAATCCTACGATTACTCATCACAGCCAACCAGATATCACAGTTCCTGGTGTAACTGTGACTGGTAAATAAGCCAATCAGATACGATCATAGTATCCGATGCACCTAGCCGTCCAATCGAAATAATCGAAAGTGACGAATCAGAGCACTCAGATCTTTCAGAGACTGAAGAAAATAATCAAATCCCAAACACATCACCGGTAGAATCTAGAATAAGAGAATCCAGACGCATTAAAGGTCTAAATCCGGAAAATAGAGGCTTCTCGAATGAAAAAGGTGAATACAATGTAGTGAAAAAAGCAAATCTTACACTGAATAAAATTGCTTTTTCCGGGTATTTCAATTCCATCAATAAGGGGTGCACATTGAATTCAACGAATCAGATGTATTATTAGGTTTCAATTCGAATCATAAAATCATCATTTCAAAACCTAATCGCATATTGATCGAACCGAAATCGTATAAAGAAGCCATTAACTCATCTGAGAAAGAATACTGGCTTAAAGCGATGAAATACGAGATCGATACCCTAGAGCTGAATAATACATGGAACATCATCGATAAATCGGAAAATACTAAAGCTCTAAAAACTAGATGGGTATATAAGATTAAGGAATCAGGTGAAAATATCGAATTCAAAGCCAGATTCGTCGCTAAAGGATTCGAACAACTATATGGATTAGACTATATAGACACACATGCATCTGTAGTGAAATCGATGGCCTGGAAACTTATATTCGTATTAGCTTTACAGAAATGATTGGTTAATCCATAAAATTGATATGGTACTAGCTTTCGTACAAGGAAATATCGATACTCCTCTCTTGTTAAATCCCCCTGAAGGATTTAACGAATCTCAAAATAAAGTCTTAAAGCTAAATAAGGCTCTATATGGTCTAAAGCAATCAGCCAGAATCTGGTTCTTTACCTGAAAGATGTCTTAATCAAACTAGTTTTCAGAAACCTAATAATCCGAGGAATGCATATTCATTAATAAAGATGAAAATATCATCTTAAGTGTATATGTTGATGATATAGCTATAATAGCACCTAAACAAGAAAGTATCACAACAAATTCATCGACAATCTTCGAAAGCATTTCGATCTAAAAGACCTAGGTCCTATTTGTCACGGGCCAAAGATAGAGAGGTCAATATAATTGGTGGTTTATATTACAAGGAGAATTAACTAAAGAGAAAAGAAGGATCTTTCGTACAAGCAGAGCTTTTTGTTGTATCGTTATGCTGAGTCATGCGAAATGTGCGCAGGTCATGTGACCAAGCTTCGTACGGGTGTAACCCGTCACACTATTAAAGACTATCTAGGCATTCAAATTGAAAGATCTAATAACGATCTGAAAATACATCAACAGAATATACCAAGAAGGTACTAGCTAGATTCAATATGCTAGATTCGCATTCTGTTTCAACCTCAATGGATCCTAAAATAAAGCTAATTCATAATGAAGAACTAGCTAATAAAGATGAGATCCAATGGTATCAAGAAGTGATCGGATCCTTGCTCTTCTTAGCTTTAGGAACTAGATTAGATATAGCCCTTTCAGTAGGAAGGCTAGCTAGTTTCTCGTCAAATCCCAGTGCTATACACATTCAAGCTGCCAAAAGAGTACTTAGATACTTAAAAGGAGCTATCGACAAAGGCATCAATTATAAACGAATCAAATAACCCATTTGTTCAAGGATATTGCGATGCCGATTATGCTGGAGATATCAATACGTATAAATCAACAAGCGGATACGTATTTATGCTAGGAGAAGGACCAATAAGCTGGAAATCGAAACTACAACCAGTAGTAGCACTATCCACAGCTGAATCTGAATTCATAGCTATCAATCTAGCTGCTAACAGACTATTTATAAGTCTAATATACAATCTATATAATTGGATACATAATTCAACAAACCTCAACCTTTTCCAACCTATCGAAATTAGCTTTACATATACTGCTATACCCTCAATAATAGAATTCGAAGCCGGCGCTACACTTTGCTGCCGACGGCAAGAATGGCGCCTCAGACGCCGCACCGGCCTACGATCGCGAATGCAGACACGCATACGCGTGAGCGAACAGCCGTATCTCCTACGCCTTTCCAATCTATCGGAGTTCCTTACGGCACGGCACCGGTCCCACCAGTAACCAATCCTACGGGCTCACCAGCGCTCGAAACAGTGTTGGACAGACTCGAAAGGATGGAACGCGAAGCAGCGCTTCGACGCTTAGTTTTCGGGAATTTTGCTGCGACTATCGAGAGCTTCGTACGCAATTCGCCGGAGGAACACAAGGTGCTCGCCCAGGAGATCCTAAATGGATCGTTAGCCTTCCTTAACCAGCATTTATTTGGGATTCCCGCTGCAAAACAGCCAACAAAACAATCATACGCGGGAGCCCTTAAAGCCGCAAATACGGCAACAACAAACACGAACGCGCCTTTAGAACGCGCCCCCCCCCGAAAACACTCCAGAAATCCCGAGAACCCCACCACTCCGGCGGCCAGCCCCACCGTAGCCAAGAACGCGCCAGCGGGGCCCTTGAAGGAAAAGACGGACCTGCGCATCTACGCTCGGGCCGAACCAGGATCCCTGCTTGTCCGAGATCAGCCGTTCCTCATTCGGGAGGCCATTGTAAAGGCGGTCCCTCAGATTGTGGCCAAGGATATCCCACGGCTTTGGGCCACCCCTACAGGCTGGGCGGTTAAGCCTAGCACTAAAGCTGTATACGATCTTATTCTGAAAGAATCGAACGCTATTGCAATCTGCAGGGCCACCCGCTGTACTACCCTTGAGCGTGTGGAGAAATGGTCTACGTATCGACTAGCCCACGTCCCCAACGTCCTGACAGGTCTATTGGATAACCAGCTCGTTACAGCCGATATCGTTTCCAAGGAAGCCGAGATCCAAACGGGAAGCAAGCCGGTGAGCTGCCACCACACTCAATCATCAGGTCCTACATCGGTCTGGTACGTTAGCTTCAAAAAGGAAGTCCGCTCGTTTACCCTCTTCGGATCCTCGGGATATTCCAGACTTTCCGTTAAGAAGAAGAGCATGGAACTCCACAATCCAGGGTGCCAGGAATTCTGCAACTCATTTCACTGCCGCGCACCTTCCAAGTGCAATAACTGCGGGGTGGCAACGGCGAAACACCAGGGAGCGCAAGGCGCGCTGCTTGCACAGCTCCGCCTAGATGCGCTGGATGCTACGGCCCCTTTCCGGCAGGGCACAAACACTGTGCGGCGGCCCCAAAGAAGGTGGATGGCAAGTTTGTCCGACCTACTGCACGCCAGCTAGGCGAAATCCGTCGCCAACAGTTAGCCACGCAGAAAGCATGCGAACTGGCAGCTAAACGCCAGCAGGAGCGCACCTCCAAGGATGGAGTACAAGTCGTGATTCCAACCCCAGGAGCACGTGTAGCGAACTATGAGGCAGCGAATCAACAAACGCGCCGTGTAAAACGCAAAACGGCCCCCACTGGATCCCTAAACCTTGCAGAGCTATCGAAGCGAAGCATTCAGACCGCATCCGAGGACGAAATGAGCTCTATTCCAGACAGCAGCATGGACCTCGATGCAACCACTTCCCCTACCCCATCTTTATGCTAGAAAACGGAGCAGAAAGATGCAGTGAAGACTGCGCGATTATACGAGCCAACGGACTAAAAGTAGCTTGGGCGAATGTAGGACGATCAGGGCCTGCGCACCTAGCTCTGCTGCAGCTGGCATTCGAAGAACAGGCCGATGTAGTATGTATCCAGGAACCTAGCGCATATCCTGGAACGAGAACACAAAACCACCCAGCATACGAATGCTACGCGCCCGTTGATGCCTGGGAACAGGTGCAAGCGGCCGAACGCGAAGCGGAGAGACCACGGACCATGTCGTATACACGGAAGGCGGCAGGCCTGACCACCCAACAGCGCCGGAATGGCACCGACCGGGATATCGTCTGGCTAGAAGTGAATGGCTTTCATATTGTTAACATATATAGAGAACCCAATACTAGACATATGATTGACTATATAATAAGCCTACAGATACCGCCGAACTTTCTAATTGGAGGGGATTTCAATGCAAAGCATGACATGTTTGAGCCAGGAATCCACTCCTCCAACCAAGGTTCCCTGCTGGCTGCTTGGTCACTAAGCAGCGGAGCAGACTTCATCGGGGACCCAGGAGAGCCCACGCACCGCGCTGGCCACACGATTGACCTAACCTTCTCGAACATCCCCTTCGCGGAGACGAAGGTCAGGCACGATCTGGATAGCGGCTCGGACCACTTCACTTTAGTTACACTAATACCAGGAAGAGGCCAGCAAACTAACGCTAACACGGGCTACCGAGTTGCAGAGGATAGTTTGGAGAGGTTTGCGCATATAATTAACTCGGGGGTCCCGCTCCTACCGCGGCCGGCTAGCGCACAGGGACCAGGCGACCTAGATGACATCGCCAGACTTCTGACCATCCTATTTCAAAACGCTATCAAAGCGGTGGGGAAGAAAGCGCAAAATGCAGCCAGGTCAGCACCTTGGTGGACGCCGGCTTGTGCTGAGCTACACGCTAGCTATGCGAAAGCGCGCCAGCGATCGGAGCCAGATCAAGAGCGTAAACGGCGCACAATGCTTTCGACGATCCGTAACGCCAAACGCGACTACTGGCGCCGGATCATCGATAATGCAGCGGAAGACGCCGATCTGTATAAGGTAGTGGGATGGCACAAGCTGTCCCCATCACTTAAGGCCCCGCCGCTGGTTGTAGATGGTATAAGCATTGAAAGCACCAGGGAGAAAGCGGAGGCTCTTTTGGAAAAAGTGCTACATCGATACAACGACTCGGACGATCTGGACTACGATCCCCTCGAGGCGGAAGTGCGGCGACCGACGCTCCCGTGGACGACGGCCATCTCGCTAGAAGAGACAGAGAAGAATGTAATTGGTGTATCGAGCACTTCTCCAGGAGCGGACCGCGTTACCGTCCGCCTACTAACGGCATGTTGGCAGCACATCGGGGAGTTCATACGGGACTTCTTTCAAAGGTGCCTTGAACTGACACACTTCCCATCCGAGTGGAAGCTTGCGGAAGTAGTAATGCTTCCGAAGGCGGGTAAGAGGGACAAGACTTCGGTACGCTCGTGGAGGCCGATCGCGTTGCTGTCGTGTGTATCGGGAAGGGCCTGGAACGGCTCGTTGCTAGGAGAATCTCCTGGGCAGCGATACACTACGGAATAATCAGCCCGCAGCATGGCGGAGCCCTCCCCAAACGCTCGGCTGTAGACTTGGTAGCCTCATTCGTGTATGATGTGGAATCGGCATTCGCTCAGGGCAAGGAGGTGACGCTGGTTACACTGGACGTGCAGGGCGCGTTCGATGCGCTGCTACCCAAAAGGCTTTTGGAACGGATGCGAAAGCAGGGCTGGCCTATGGAGCTGCTCCGGCTAATCAGCTCGTTCCTAGCGGATCGCAGGGTCAAGGTCCGGCTGGAGGACACGTACACCGCAGAATCGAGGATGCAATGCGGAACCCCACAAGGTTCGCCGCTATCCCCGATTCTATACGTTCTGTATCTGGCGGAACTTCTTAATCAGGATCGCGCATTGCGCTTCGGTTATGCGGACGACATTGCGATCTATAGGGCTTCAAAGTCAGTGGAAAGCAACGTAGCCATGCTAGAGCGCGCGATATACGCCAGATTATGAGATGGGGCGCTATGAACAAAGTGGCCTTTGCGCCGGAGAAACTGGAAATGATACACCTCTCGCGGAAACGAAACGCAAGCTCACCTAGCGTCGCAGTATCGCCGGAGCTTATCATCAGCCCAGTGACTGCGGTAGGCGAGGGGCAGCCCGCCTTGCGCTGGCTTGGCGTTTGGATAGACCGCAAGCTTTCTTTTAAAAGGCATGTATCAGAACGTGCATCGAAGGCACTAAAGGTTGCACGCCACATTAAAGGGCTGGCAGGCGTCAAGTTCGGCCCGCCCGCTGCATCGCTAAGAAAGGCTGTAATCACATGCGTACAATCCTCCCTGCTATATGGCTCGGAGATCTGGTACGGTGGCAGACTGAAACCTAGCGCAGCGGCCGGCTACAACCGCAACCAACTAGTCAGCACAAAGCTGGGCCCGCTGATTGATAAAGTCAACAAGATCATTGTTCTAGCGGCACGAGGGGTCCTTCCGGCCTGGCGCACTGCGCCCACAGCCAGCGTCCTCCGGGACGCAGGGCTACCGTCGGGCGGCACTGCCCTCGAGCACGCCCGCATACGCTTCGCGCTCAGGCTTAGGACTCTTGACGCCGCCCATCCGCTGGTCCGCCGGCTCGAAGCGCCGCCTTTACCCTGGCAACGCGCAACTAAGCTGCGCTGCGTAGACGCACTGGTTCCGCGCGCCCCGAGGCCGATACTGGCCCAATCGCACTTTTCACCCGGCTGCAGGACCGATCCTACAGAAGGAAGGACGAAAGAAGCCGCAGCGGAGCACTTCAACGCATGGTGGAGCCAGCTAGGCAGGGATACGATCACTGTATTCTCGGATGGCACCGAACAGTATAAGGACGGTGCAAAGCTAGTAGGCTACGGATACGCTGTGTACCGCGGCCAAACGCTGGCCAGAACTGGGAGTGGAGCGATAAACAGCATCTCCCATGTCTTCGATGCAGAGGCGATAGGCGCCCTTAAAGGCCTGCAATGTGCACTGGATATCCTCCAGCCTACAGACGAGCGGATATGGATGTGCATCGACAGCACCTCGGTGATATGGTGCATGCGGGCAAACGCGTCCAACACCTCCCAGTGGGCTTTCCTCGAATGTCATACCCTCATAGACCGATACAAGGTTGGCATTAAATGGTCCCCAGGCCACATGGGTATCGAAGGCAATGAGGCAGCGGATGAGCTGGCTAACACCGGCGCGAACGAGGGACGGACAGACGACGATCGCTCAGCGGAGCCTACGATTAGTGGAATAGGCACAACGGCGAAGGCCCTCGCGGACATTGCAACGTCTGATTGGTGGAGTCAATGCCACCCAGGCCTTTCGGCCTCGTACCGCAGATGGAAGCTCGGATACTCCGTAACCGAGCCCCCAGAACTGCGCCTCCCCCGTACAGTGCTACATCGGCTCCTGGCTACCCGAACGGCACACGGCGATTTCGCGCAGTACCACAGAAGGTTCGGCCACACCGAAGCGGAGCTCACCTGCCTCTGCGGGTTCGAGAAGGCTCCCGACCACCTCGTATTCTGCGAGATCTCCCAACGCAAGTTTCACGCCTGGCCGGCTAGACCCGAACGCCCGCCCAGCCGCCCCGAGGAAGGGCGGAGATACCTAAGCGCACTACTGGCGCATCCCGAGCTCTTCGAAAACTTTCTCGCGGTAACCCAGTACTTCGCCATCAATGCCCGTGCACAGCGAACGCGCGATCAGACAATTTCCGGGTGGTTCCCATATGAGCTACGGCTCGCCGAGACAAAACCGCCACTCTTTAACCGCTACTTAGCAATAGGCCGCGCCCTACCTAAGCAGCACATCCAATCTACAAAGGCACCGCCCTAAGGTAAGAACCGGCAGAACGAAGGTGCTTCCTACGCACACATACACTCTTTAACGCAGCGCAAACTGCGGCAAGAATGACAGCGGGAGCGCTTCTCTAAATGGAGGGAGAGGGACCGCAGGGGAAAAGGGAAACGGCACTGCTCGGAGGTAGGAACGGAAGGGCAAGGGCGCTAGGAGTACCGACAGGCATAGCACACGGCTATACACGAAAGGCTCGCGGGGAGGCCCCGCCTCCGTCGCGAGCCCGTCGCTAATACCCTTCGGGAGGTTTGAACTAGCCATTCTACATAGAGACGCTAAACTGTAAATAAATAAATAAATAAATAAATAAATATGGTTCAAAAGAAAAATGATAACCGCTAAATATTAAATAAAGAGAATTTAAAAAAGTAAAGATAAAGATATTTTTTATATAGAATTAATAAAGAAATATGAAATATATATATTAAAAATAATTTACAATGTTATTTTGAAGTAAAAAGAATGAATATATGAAATATAAATAAAGAAATTATTTAAAGTTAATAATAAAATTAAATTTTATAATTGATATATAATTAGAATTATAAATATATTATGGAATTTAAATGAAAGATTTATTAAAAAAATATATATATATAAAGAAAGAATAGAAATGAAATTATTAAAATTTATTATTAAAAAAAGATAAAGAATTTTAAAAGAATATTAAGTATAATAGGATTAAAATTAATAAGTTATTGAAAGATTAAGATTATTATTTGATTAAAGAATTAGAATTATAAATTAATAAGGGATTTGGATTTATAATTGAATTAAAAAAGTAAGATTATATATTTATTATATAATTGAAATTGAAAAAGGATTAGAATTATTTAAAAGTATTATAATAATAATTTAAATGAAAATATGAGAGAATAAAAGGAGTTTAAAGAAAATAAGAATTAATGAATAATAATATAAAATAGTAGATATTGAAATAGAAATTTATATTAATTAGAAAAGGAAGTAAATATTTTAAATTATTTAGAATAATAATAAGATTTTAAAAATTAAAATTGAATTAAGAAAATTAATTTATAAAAGGATTAGAATTAATATTTAATTAAAAGATTAAGGTTATGATTTAATTAAAGTGTTGGAAATCACATGTATAGGCACGTGCATAGCACGTGTGTGGCACGTGCACACTACTATATCAGATTCTTCTTCCGAGCTTTCCGCTCTTTACATAATGATAATATACACAATATACATTCTATCACTATAGTAATATGTGCAACTTGCTGTCTACTTCCGACAGGTTATGAGCGCCGCGTCATTATAAGCTTCATTTTTTTTATACCTCTGTATCCCCTGAGTCTCGAGTTCTCATTCCCCTACAGCTACCCCCACTCTTGACATCATGGCAAGCAAAACCACTGTCGACACAGTCCAGACAAAATGGGGGACTCTCATCGTATTCAAAGGCGACAATTGGGTCGAATTTCACGAATCTCTCGAAGCAGCAATGATAGCATCTGCTAGCCTCGATATATGTACCGGTGACGAAGCAGCACCAGTTGGAAATCGTTCCGATATTGCTGATTGGAGAAAACGGAGGGGTATTGCAGTCTCTATTATAAACTCTTGCTTACCTCCAATCTATCGCTCTCAGATCATGCCTTTCATTAGAGATGGCGACCTCGCAGGAGCGTGGATAAAGATTTCAACCTTCAACAATTCGTCGAATCCTCAACACATTGAGGACATCAGAAAGCACTTCCTGCACGAACAATTCGATCCTAAAACAGAGTCAATTCAAGTCTTCCTTGATCGTCTTCTTCATTATCAACACAAGACATCTGCCTCAGATAGTCCCATCTCCGATAAAGACGTTTATAGTCAGCTTTTAAGCTCCCTTCCCGAAACCGAAATCTGGCAAACTCAACGAAATTTCATCACTACTACGAAAATGGGATTACAGGATGCATTATATACTTTACAAAGAGCCGAAAGGGTTCCTCGAGCTAGCACAAACACAGCAACGGCTAATGCTGTGCATGGTTCTCTGCGTGGACGACGAACTCAAGGTGCTCGAGGAAGGGGAGGAAGAAATCGCGGGGGATATCGTACACATATAAGGGATTCTATAACTTCGCAAAATGTTCGCGAAGTTAATAAGATTGATATTAAGTCTTGTAAATTCTGTGAAAAGAAAGGTCATTGGCAAAAGAATTGCTTTGCATATATCAAAGCTAAGGAAGCATTGAGATCAAATAAGCAAACTACTGGAGATAGCTCCGCATATACAGCTGTTGCTCACTCAGCAATAGCAGAATCAGAATATATTACTTCCCTCTACTTTGCTAGTGCGATGCACACTCAATCTCTCAATGACTCTGATTGGATACTCGATTCTGGAGCCTCTCATCACTTCACCGGTTCTCTCTTAAATCTCACAAATATTACATATTGGAGTTCACCCCATCGAGTGAGAACTGCCAATAATGCATACGTTCTTAGTACCGCTTTTGGTACAGCCTCTATTGGGAATTTTACCCTGAGAGATGTCTGGTATGTTGAGGATTTTCACTCAACCCAACTTATCTCAGTTGGTGCTCTCACGGAGACTGGAAGAAAGGTCATATTCGAAGGGGACTCAGCCTCATGCTGGAAAAAATGGTCAACTTGAGATGTCAGCAAAACGCCTCAATGGCAACTATATCATTAGACAACCCATCTCTCACCATGCCTACATGGTCGATTCAAACTCAGAGACGGAAGGTATCGATTCTAATGATAATAAAGCCGAGATCATGCATCGTCGGCTCGGTCACCTCAATTACGATCAAATGGATAAGCTCAAGAAGTCCTCGAATGGTCTTCAATACACCAACAAAAGGAAGGTGTTCGGTCGAAAAGCTTGCGAGCCTTGCCTCGCAGGGAGGATGAATGAGCATTTCAACAAACACACTGCCGTCCGTACTCCTACAAAGCTACGTCGTCTCCATATGGATCTCTCAGGAATCCAAGAACTCTCAGAAAATGGAAACAGATACTTTATTGTAGTCGTTGATGATGCAACTAGATCGACTTGGATTAAATACGCAAAAGACAAGTCTGCTGGTACTATCGTACCTATATTAATGGTTCTAATCAATCAAATTGAAAGAGAGTTTAACTCTAAGGTTGCTATCATCAGAGCCGACAATGGCAGAGGTGAATTTGGATCGCAGTTCCAACTAGAAATCTCAAAGAAAGGTCTGATCTTTGAGCCATCACCTCCGGGGAAACATTCTATGAATGGAGTTGCAGAAAAGAAGATTCAGGATATTAGTGCTACAGCTAGATCGCTCCTGAGCGAATCAGGGATTGAGCCTAGGATGTGGGAACTCACTACTAAGCATGCTGTGTATTTAAAGAACAGATCTCCTACCAAATCCCTACCATTTGGAGAAGCTGGAATGCTCTCTTTGGCAATCACACCATACGAAGCTATGTCTGGGAGACAACCTGACTTCAAGAAACTCAGAATATTTGGTTGTAAAGCGTGGGCTAGGAACCCTCAGCAACCTGGTTTAACAACGAAGAAATTTGAGTCCAGAATACTCAAAGGAGAGCATATCTTCATCGGAATGGATGGAAATAGCATCTATCTCCTCCTCAATCTCCACTCCAATACTATATATAGAACAGCAGATGCTGACTTTGATGAATACAGATATCCCCTTAAAGACCTCAAAGAGAAGACAATTCCAGAACAGCCCGGGACAGTGAAAAAGAGAAAATCTCCTCCACATGACAAAAATATTACTATAAAAAGAAGGGTGCGAAAGGCACAAGAAGATGTACAGATACACACCAATGAGCGACAGACTGCTCAGACCCGAAATGAGCGACAGGCTCAGGTCTATCCTTCGCGAATGCTACGGCAGCGACAACTACAGGCAAATGAGCCTGCACAAGAAGTGCAAGTGCCTCAGTCTTCGAGACAGAGAGTACAAGTAGTTGTAGAGATTCCAAGAGTCAGGCCTGTTCCGACAGCCACTCTAGTCCGAGATGCTCTGAATGACAGTTGCAAGAAACGATTGAGAAAGATCTTCAGCGATCAGGTTGTTCAGCATGTAGTTGCACTACAAGCTGCCTCCGTACATCCTGAGGCCTCTCCAATTAGTAACCTTAATTCAATACTTGAGGAATCAGTAGAGCTCGACGACGCTATGCAAGGGGACGCCCAAGCATGGATGGAAGCAATCAGAAATGAGTTGCAGAGTCTAAAGGATAATGGTACCTTCGAGATCATGAGTGGGGCTGTACCCGCTGGCAAAAAGCTATTGAGCAGCAGATATGTTCTGAGGAATAAACTAGATCGGTTCGGCGGATTAGCCAGAAGAAAAGCAAGACTAGTTATCAAGGGATATCTTCAAAGATATGGAATAGACTTCCAAGAGACTTTCGCCGGTGTGGCAAGGTACTCGACACTGCGCACTTTGCTGGCCAAAGCTGCTGCAGAAGATCTAGAGATCGACAATATGGATGTCGAGACTGCCTTCTTAAATGGTGAGCTAACGGATACAGAAATCCTTATGGAAGTACCAAGATATTTCGAAGAAATCTTCCCCGAAATCAAGCTCAGAGACGAACCATATCTCAAACTGAAAAAGTCACTTTATGGGCTAAAACAAGCTCCAAGAGTTTGGTGGACAGTTGTCCGGAGATTCTTCAAAGAAATCGAGCTCGAAGAATCTACAGCCGACCCTAATCTCTTTATTGGAAAAGGAGTATATATCCTACTGTACGTAGATGATCTGCTAATAATAGGGAATCGCATCAATGTGAATTCAATAAAGACTACAATCGGAAGTCGCTGGAAATGCAAAGACTTGGGAGACACCAGCATGTTCCTAGGCATCCAAATAGAACGAAACCGACGAGATCGATCGCTCAAGATACACCAATCGAACTATACGAAAAAGGTCCTGCACAGATTCGGAATTGAGCTCACTAACACCAAAGATTTACCCCTACCCCCTGGCACTGTCATACGAAATGCAGACAAAAGCGACCTGCTATGCGAAGACGATAAGACTTTTTACCTTCAGATCGTCGGCAGCACTATTTATCTCTCAAATTGCACCCGACCAGACATAGCATATGCTGTCGGACAGCTCGCTCGTGTTATGCAAGCACCAGGGGAAAATCACTTGATACTCGCAAAACACTTGCTTCAATATCTTGCAGGTACATTTCCAATTGGTGTAGTCTACTCAAATAGGCTCAATATGCTCTCATACGAGTATCGGATATATACAGATTCCACTTGGGGATCCTCGGAGGATAGAAAATCAGTGCAAGGCGTAGCTCTCATCAGATATGGTGGAGCCATAGTATGGTCCTCAACCAAGCAGAAGTCAACCTCCCTCTGCACAATGGAAGCTGAGATTATTGCTGCAAATGAGGGAGCGAAGGATATTGCGTGGATGGAAAAGCTTGTCAAGGATCTCGGAGAACGCTCTGAAGACGAACCCTTTATTCCAACTCTATACTGCGACAACGAAAGCGGAGTTGATTGGATGCAAGAGAATAAGTTCCATAGCAAAGCCAAGCACATCGACATTCGGTGGCACTACATCCGAAAAGACATGGTGGAAGCTAAAAGGCTTCGGATCGTGTGGATTCCTGGAACGGATCAGACCGCCGACACCCTCACAAAGCAATTGACGTATCCAGGCTTTACAATTCATGGAAAAGGCTTAGGATTGGATCTGGAATGCTGAACCACAAAGAGATCAAAACACAGTCAATTGGTGCTCACCTCATTATCACTAAAACTGGTCAATTAGGTCAATTAGGTCAATTCACCCTTTAACTGACCACTTAAAATTGACCATATTGACCACGACCACCAAAACCACCAGTTTTGACCACTCCAATCAAACCAATAAAAATCGACCATTATGCCGATTTCACTTATTTTATTGATTCTACCATATTCCTCAATCCCTCCAGATTCACTAGATCAATTCAATTCACTTAAAAGGAGTCGAACTAGTCGTTTTTGAGTGATTTATCACATATCGACCAGATCAACCGGTTTAATTGGCCAGAATCAATTGACCAATTGACCTTATCCACCAATTCATGTGGGGTAACATATGAGCCTAAAGCCTGTTATTACTCAATCGGATTTATCAAAATTACTATGGGAAAATGGCCATATTACGATCTACGACTAACGACTTTCACCTCAATCCGTTATTATTCATGAATTATGCGTACAAGAAAGAGAATATAGGCCTATTCGCTATAATAGGGCTCTGTTACATATTTGGGTCCCCCGGAAAGGGAAAGGATCTTGTAAGCTCTTTCACCTGCCGTGGGCAGGGGAAATCGGATTCGAAGAAGAGCACTCTTGTACTGCGATACGATAATAAATCGTAGGGCTATTGAACTCCAAAATGGAGACGTAGATACCACAGGCAACTAGGATAGTTTGGCTCTGTCGCAGGAGTTAACGAGACTCTTCATATGTATATAGAATCTATGTGATTTGATGGTAGATATTCTACCATAGGGAGGATGTTGGAAATCACATGTATAGGCACGTGCATAGCACGTGTGTGGCACGTGCACACTACTATATCAGATTCTTCTTCCGAGCTTTCCGCTCTTTACATAATGATAATATACACAATATACATTCTATCACTATAGTAATATGTGCAACTTGCTGTCTACTTCCGACAAAATGTCGACTCCCGAAGGGTATGGGCCCCAATTATTACTTATTAAAAAAATGAATATATTATTCGA
Organism: Monilinia fructigena; assembly: GCA_003260565.1. NCBI lineage: Eukaryota > Fungi > Ascomycota > Leotiomycetes > Helotiales > Sclerotiniaceae > Monilinia > Monilinia fructigena. Next base: position 183,176 of record QKRW01000018.1, read on the forward strand.
AAGCCTTAATTTTCTAATATTTAATGAGTTTATATAATAATAATATAGATTTAATAAATTTAAAATTTATTATTCATATTTATATTTTATTACTAAATAAGTGGGAAAAGTTTACTAATTGTATCTCCTATCAACTCCTGTAGTAACCGTCTCTAGTACCCCTCGGGAGGTCAAGAGCCTAGCTAGCTCATATAGACGTTAAACATAATAAATAATAATAAATATCAACTCCTGTTAACTTTTGTTAACTTTTATTAATTTTTATTAATTTCTATTAATTTCTATTATATTTCTAATAGTTTATATATCTTTTTGTAATAATTAAGATAATTGAAAGTTTTTATTGTAATTTATTTATTTATTTATTATGTTTAACGTCTATATGAGCTAGCTAGGCTCTTGACCTCCCGAGGGGTACTAGAGACGGGTGATACTAGTGGGTCGAAGACCCAAGAGCTCACCACTTAGGTACGTGTCGTACGACGTCGCTAGGTTGAAGCACTGAGGCCGCCTCCTCCCGCCGGCGGTCTCTCACAACTCTAGCTCTGTTGGGCAGCCTCCTTCCGCCGTTTGAGGGAGCGTCCTGCATTGAAGGGATTAGCCTTTGCTTGTTATATCTAAAAAGAGTGAATGTCGGGCTGTATGGCAATCGCATTGGTAGGGAGTGCTAAAAGGGCAGTTGTTACGTTAGGATGCAGCCTTTGTATCGTCGTATAGAGTGTTGTGCTATAAGATAGTATAAGATAGCATGAAATGAAATTGCCAGAAAATAATGAAAGATAATAAAGGATATTACAAATTATTAGATGTTTATAGGATGTTGTTAAGTTTAATAATAAGTTATAGTATAAGATGATAGGATATAATAGAAGTTTGCAGAAATAAATAAATCATGTGAGCTCATTCCGGCCCCCAAAGTAGCATTGAGCTCTCAGTGTTCGCGTTTGTATTTGCAACGGTTGTTGTACGACCTTCCAGTTCGTGTTTCAAAATACCATGTGTGTAAACCCCCCTTGATATCAATGCTGCCATATTTCACAGCAGTATTTCGATATGATCATGTGATAGATTACCGCAGCACGCATGTGCTTATTTTATTTCTCTCTAAAGCAGCCAACAGTTACACAGGAGCAGTCAGTTTATTCATTAAACATTGCGCTAGCTTCTTTTTCTGTTAGTGACCGTAAAGCTAGCTGCATTTTCATGACATCATAACCATAACAACTAAAAAGACCAACGAACACGCTCGCAATCACTCGGAGATAAAAACCCGAGCAGCCAGACCATTTGATCGCTTGTGGCAAGCGTGGACAAATTTACCGCTCAAGACTCTACAATCAGGGCTAGATAGTGCATCAGGACTTTCTCAGTAGTCGAAATGTCGGATAATCGGTAAGCATTTAAGCAACGCATTAGCGAAGGATTTCTCTAACAGGTATTCTACTAGTAAGCTTCCTCCTCCAGCCTTAGAAACAAGCCAAATCGAGCCCCATTTTCAATGCGGTGCATACAAAGATGGCCTGTCATTGACACAAATTGAGATTAAGGACTTCAACTGTCTTGCACCGCTTACTTGCTTTGCGGTGGAAAAGCAATATTCTATTCATCTTCCATTTCCTGATGGATTTCCAGGCACTAATATCGCTTTTCAAGGATGCAACGTTCTCATCTCAAGGATATATGGAGATAAGATGGATTCAATCTCGGAACATCTGGTTTTCAATATCTGGTAGAGCCGATCAAGATGCAGGCATGGACGCCTAAGACTGTTGAGGGGTTTTATCTGCTGCGATTGTGAGTGAGTGGTTGAGAGATTATTCTCAGTGTAAGGAGGTATTTATATATACTTATACGGTAGCGTTCATTAACAATATTATCGCAACGTATGTTAATTGTGAAACGCAAATTTTTGTGGCCAAAGTAACAGAGAAAGATAGAATACCGTAGAGGAACTCTCACACGGGAGCTCATGATAGTACGGATACCTTCGACTAACAATATTTGGGGACTAATCCGCAATTTTCCAGATATAACCCCCAGATCCAACGTCAGCCGTCTCTACCTTCACTTACCCGATGAGTCGGTACAGATTCTGAAAGGCCGCTATCGGTATATCAAGTAAGATATCAGCCAAGAACACAACAAGGCATTTGTAAATTCTGATAACTTCAGCATATGCGGCGACCTTTGAATGGTCCAGAGCAAGACTATGCACTCGCTTTGTGTAATGCACAATCAATGAAGGTGAATAAGTTAGTCTCAGTAGCAATCATATGCCCACATCTCGCGGATGAGACATTCGAGTTTACGTACAGCTCTAAACATCGGTAGCATTACAAAGGGTAATGTCAGTAGATGAGATGATATTATTCCAGCTGTTCGATAATTCAAATACAAAAGCAAAATGTATGACCTTGCGGGATGCGACAAAAAATGCTGCTAACTAATGGTATGTAGTTTGTGTACACTCTGCCTTTCTCGATCCTACTGTTGGCACGGAAGCTCCTTCACGAGCGAGTATTGAAGTCAGAGCGATTTTCATCGGTTAAAAGCTCAGGGACATCGGCTCGGGGATATTCAAAATCTGACACAAGAATAGCGTGACTAATACCGTGAAGAGAAACTGTTGTTGCGTTCCAGATTTTCGTCTCGCTGTAGAACTGGCGAAAGGCATCAGCGATCTCGAGAGCGCGACCGCAATGTATATCTGGAATTAGTTCCGTTATAAGTTGCCAATTATTTTCCGAGCATTTGAATAGTCGTTGCAAGGAACTCCTGACTTTTCCAAAAGACTAGTATGACGATAAGGACGAAGCACTTGCTTAAATCATGCTTTGATAGTTATTGCGTGCATCTTCTTCACTAATACCGATTATTCTATGACCTCTGCAACGGTTCCATTCATTCCCATAGAGCTCATTGCCTTGGATACCTCCGATGTGTTTCCCCGCCAAGCTACGTGGTTAAGGATCATGGTAGGATATCATAACACAAAAATCGATGTTTATTCGATTTTCAGGATGTGTTTCACCATTGGCACCAGCTCCACCATAATAATAAGATGCACTCCTAATCCAGTCCTACCCGTATTCTGGGGCAAATTCATTTCCAATACCTAATGATGGTGTCCGATCCGGATCTTGAGGAAGACTTGGATCATAATCTCTTTTATAATTCCATGGTATAGTGAGATTATTTACATAAATCTCCTGTATTCTGGAAGGATTTACATCACGGACCGAGATCTCAAATCCAGCATTCATTCTCACAACCCTATCATTACAAAATTCCCGAGCAAGGTCACAAAAGCTCTTGGCCTCCGGCAGTTTCATTCTATGTGAAGAAATCACCAGGATTTAGTTCAATATGTTGACGTAAATGCGCACTCTTGCTATCCAAGGAGCCTGATGCTGCTAAGATAACAGATTCTCCATCGAAGGAAAGTTAGTTGAGCTTCCTAGAAGAAAGAACTGTGGCAAAAGGGTTATGCCAGAGCCGCCGTATATTTTTATCAATATCTCCCTGCAAAATTTTTAGCTACTATTTTCAATAAATTTGGTAAATACGCATCAAAATTCAAACCACGTCGGCTTCTCCAAGCCCCCCCTCCCCCCAATTGCTTGGCATGATGATAGAGTTGTATGCCTGGGAAACGTTACAGGTATAATAGTATGTCTATTCAGTGCATATGTCTTGAGCCATTGCTTAGCCAGCGAATACATACTACTGAAATTAAACGGTGCAGTCTCTCCGCACTAACAATCCGTTTATTGCAACACTTCCATACAACACGATGACTAATTAATCTCCCACATTTTGGACGGACTTGCAAGGGGATATTTAGATTTAAACGGACAGTTGAAGAGCTTTTTATTGCCTAGTCGGGATGACTACAGAGGCTCTAACACAAAAAATCATTTTATTTGTTCTAACTTGATCTTGCTTTCGTAATGTTGTCTATAATTTACGGTTTGCGCGGTTTCATCCAGTCGCAACAAGCCACATACTCACCTTTAAATCATGCGTAAGTAAAGATCCTTTGCTACGGTTTTGTATAAACTTTTATCATCGCCATTTGCTTCGGTATAGCAGGAATCATATCCGCTGTCATTACTGTTTACTTGATGTGCAAGCATCACATCGCCAACACAAGGCTACCTTCAAATCATATTCACTAAAATGGTCTTCCAAACCAACCTTCAATTATTAACTCTACAGAACCCGAGCTCGATCCAGAGAGAGCCCAATATCAAGCCCTGCAGCTTATCGGAAGCTCTTCTGCCGTCATGCCAATATCGAACTCTCCACAAACATTCCTGTCGCATCTGATGTCGTATCCGCCGCCATTATTTCTACATTATTATATTGCTCATACAAAAGCATATCAATATTCCCCACAAACTTCACAAGAAGCCTCGCCTAGTGTACAGCACACTTTTATCATGCGCTAAATGTTTTCTCTCAAGGAGATTATGCTAAAGCTGTCGCTAGGCCGCGTTCAATCACTTCTTTCATCGATTTAGGATACGAATATCAAAAATACTGGTGTATGTTGGAGGTCTATTTAGGGTCTAAATGAAATTTATCACACGTGGGGGAGTATGCCACCTTCTGGATCTTTTGATTCCTGTGCTAGAGTTCAAGGGGTCCTGATTGAGATTTGGAGGATCGAATGTCTGCTCAAATGAGAAGTAACAGGCGGAATTGAGCGATTGAAGATTCAGTGGGTCGTTCTATCAGATCCATGACTTTTATTTAGACTAAAAACTTCATTGATCCAATTTCCAGTGATCAAAACATCACCAAAATGAACTTTAGAAGTTGATTATATATAGGCAGGTAACCCGCAGTCTAGAGCAATAGAGAGCAAAGAGACTGCGCATGCAATATGCTGAACAATTTGAATAAATACAGTCAACAATTGGCTCTCCAAAAATGCACACAGTCCAATCTTATACAACACATTATGATAATGTGATCATGATTTTTGATACCACGATCGTATACATTAATGACCAACAACATACTACATCACAAGGTTTAAACTAGTAATAACACTCTGCAACTAATGATCTCGAGCTCGATTCCCATGTCCATCTCTATTACAAAGCCCCATCATCACGCGTCCCTCAATACCACTGCGCTCACGTGTCACAAACATTAGCAGGTCATCTCTTTCATTCACCAAAAACTTACCCTTCACTCGTAAACTCAAATTCTGCACACCTTTACATAATAGGAAAAATACTTCAGTCACATATCCAGTTTACTCGCATTCTCCTCTACAAAATCTCGGTCGTAAAAATCCTAAATTGTAACTTGAAAGTCTTGATCACCTCGATATCTTTTACTATTAACACGCCAATTTGTTCAAAATGAACAAACTGCGGTACTGGCAAGAACGCAAAAGTTATATGAGTGGCAATAATATTCACTTAAGCCTATTTAGACTTGGTGGGTTGAGGCTTGAGGCCGACGAGAGACTATATTAGTTAGTGGGTACGTTTGGCACCTGTATCATAGCCCATCAATTTATATGAGGGCACTTGGGGCAAAAAAGGGGTGTGCCATTAAGGCCTACCAAGAGGCCGCGGCATGAAAGTTGTTAGTTCAGTATTATCATCATCATTGCAAGTCAGTAGTGAGGATTGGTATGCAATTCATAGGGTGTTCATTCAGTATCATCATGATATTCAGAGGATTGTTCTTGTTTCTTGTTCTTCTTTCCAATTTTCCGGCATATCATCTTATTTATTACTTTCTTTTGCCAGATCATGCATGGGCTTTTACTGCCCGAACTGATTGGTGGCATCGGTTTTTACTTTTTGTAGTGATTTTTACGTTGACTTTTCTCTGCGAAGTTGTTTGTTTTGGGAAGGAGCTCCTTTAAATTCAGCGATCTTTTGCGATATGGACATGATGGCACCTGCCTCATTTGTCATACCGTCTGCACTGCAATGCGAAAGACATATCATGGCAGTCTGACAGAGTCCATTCAATGAGTCTATTTGATTTCTGAATGAAAGAGACTGAAAGGGATACTCAGGATACTATATATCGGTACGTATCTCAAGTTAGCATCAAACAGATTGATGTTGTTATATGATCTATTTGCGCTTCCGCGCGCTTGCCGAAACCCTACATGTCAAGCATCGAAATTTTCATTTCACAATCCTGTCGCGAACGCACCATACAGTTCTACATTGTATCTGCTTCATTAAGCTTACAAGTGTTCTTCTCATCCATCCAAGCCCTGATCTTTATTGCTAATCTACCACGGGTGCTGAGAAGATTTGTTTTGGGTAAACAAGCACCATAAATTTTCAAATCCTCCCTCCCTTAAACACTTACACCTTACAATCCAAATTTGAGTGGACAATATTTTATACCGTTAGGTCTTACCTATTGTTTAACTTGAAATTCAAGTTTTGAATATCAAAATTCTGAATTATAAGGTCAAGAAATGATGTGCAAAATTAATTAATTCATTTCGATCGGGAAAGACCCCCGAAAGAGCCAATGAACATCAAATTAAATCAATAACTTACTCCCTTGTGAAACGCTAACTTGGAACAGAGAAACAAAATCATGTGGGTAATACTTGAAAAATTAATAAACCAAAATGTTTACTAGGAAATATTGTTATTCAACCATCTCTATATCAATATCTCAACTCTCCAGCGTATGCCAAAGCTTTGTAGCATGTCCACCATCAACCCAACATTCTCGCAATTTGGAATAGACAATTAGAATTATGTTGAAGCAAGACAAATATGCATACAAACTCCACTAATGTCGAGCATCATGTATAATGAAAGTGAACTGCCCAAAAGAAATCTCCAAACAAAAACTGGAAAGTCGTTCTAACAATTATGTAACCAAAGACAAGCTTCGAAATTTTAATGAGCACCCAACAATACGATACAAAGTCCTGGAAACACTGGGGTAATTGGATATAATTACCATCAGTATTGGGCACTTCGTAGAGTAGTAGCTACCGATAATTTTGGACCCAGACTTAGAAACTTCAGGATTTGTTCAAAATCGATTAATCATAATTGTTGAAGTTGGAAAGCGATGCGTAAAACCCGTTATTAACTTAAGCGAATACCAAGAACTTTAAAAGGAGAGTCCTGGGAGATAATTCTATTCCCGGAAATGAAAGTAATTAGGTTACAAACATATACTTAAATGTTACCTCTAAATTGGAAAACAGATAAGACCAGATGTTTTAAATGCAAGAATAACAAGCAATAATGTATTGCGCACCTTGCAAACTATATAAATGATTATGAGGCTTATCGTCGTCTTAGAAAGATGAATGATGGAACCATATCTGTAGAGCTGGAAACATAATAATCTATTATATGTATGACCTAGAGATTAAAGCAAATCAATTAATAGCATCTTTAATCAGACCCTAAATCCCACAACTAGATAAAAATTCAAAGAAATAAATTCAAACGAGCAAACGACACTCTTCAGACTTCTGGAAAATTCCTTGTCTTATTTTAACCACCAAGCCACCAATACATCACAGTACATCAAATCAAATCAAATCACAAACACAAAAACTCAGAACCAAACACCACACAAAGCTTACAACACAACACAATACAACACATCCCCAACAAACATCAAGAACCCATCCAAACATCCTCAGCCCTTACCAAAAAATATAACCAACCCGTAGAACGCATATAAGAAAACCTACTATTCATTAATTGTAGCCTAAAAAGCATAATGATAAGAAAACGATAATTACGAGCTAGCTACGTATACCCTAGCTACCAATCTATAAGGTATCAATTGATGCCCGAAAATCAAGGCCACCATCCTGATCATACCCAGATTTAAAGACAACCTACCTCCTACCCACCTATTTCAGAGCAAAACCAAATTGCCAGCAACAAACTCCCGTCAACAAACGCACACAAAACCATCTATCTACCTTAATATAATCAAGAATCCAAGCATGAAAGAAAGTAACATCTAATTTCTCTTCTCTGGTATAGACTACGAACCATAACCTTTCGTAATTAGTATTGACGAACACGCGAGTTGGAGATGCAGAGGTGACGGAAATTAGATGACAATGCCTCTTAGGACTCTAAAAGCTTTTGATAAAAATAAATTCATAATATATTTGAAGCACTTCATGAGAGCTCGGTATTCTTTATAAACGAAATAAGACAGCTGTCAATGAGAGATTTGAAGGTATTGAATGTGCACTACGCACGCGAATATCAGATATTCCAAGTATACAGACAATAAGAAATGCTTGAATAACATATATAATACTGTAGAAAGATAAATATATTATGAGAAATAATATTTGTTATAAGTTCAACGCATTTATGAAACTCCGAGGCTCAGAAATCCGTCGAGTAAATAAAAGGGGTATAAAACCATACACGCGCTAAATCCATCCCATCCCATAATTATCATCTTAAATCTCAATCCCTCGCCACCTCAAGTTCGTCCCATTACCGCATTTGTAGCCAATATTTCAATCCTCCTGGCATAGAGCCTCATCATATGACTAACCGGATCACCCCACACCACCCCCCTTAACAATTCATCCGAGATAATTTGCGCTATGACCCCATCATCCATTCTATCTTGGATTTTCTTACTTCCTTCCGCATTCCCAAACCTATCTACCCCTCGTAAGAGAATAATACTTCCAGCGTTGCTCAGTGTTGCTTCTGGGACATGCCAAACTGGACCGAAAGCAACACGTGGATCTGATTTTGAATGTTTCTTTTTCATGCTTGGAATTGCATTACTCGACTTTTTAGATTTGAGACCTAAATTCAATGGCGGTAAAACTGATTTCCCTGGTGCAGGTGTAGAAAAGAGATCGAGTAGAGATTTTACGTAAGCAAAATCTGCTCGTGCAACAAGATCACCTTCATTGACGAAAGACATGAAGATAGACTTGGAAGCTGCCAGAGTCTTGGGCTTTTGTAACGGTAAAAGTGAAATTGGTGGAGCGCCAAATGTAATACAATGGATTCGTTTAAAATATCCCTGCGAGGATATTGAGCTCCGATCTAGCCTCTGGACTTGTGGAAAGCATGTGAGAATATAATAGAGCCGCAATGGCCCCGCCAGCAGAATGACCTGTGATGAGTAGAGAGCAGTGAGTGCGCTCGGGATTTTCTTGGAGAAGATTACGAAGTCGAGCGGCGATTGGTTTTATCCAACTCTTTGCAGCACCCAAAAATCCAGAGTGGCATAAATTTCCTGGGTCATCCTGAAATAAATTGATTAATCATTGAACATATTCCTGGTGCAAAAATTGATCCTACCAAGAAGCCCTCTGGCGACGCAGGCTTAGTCTTCATATTGACAGCCCAGTCCGTGAATGAATGTGTCGTCCCTCGGATCGCAAAAACGATTAGCTCTCGGGTCGTCGATTGGAACACTCTTCATAACGGTTCCTGCCCTTCCCCCTGCATTCACCCTTGTTTCTTTTTCTTGTCCAGTAGGTTTCGAATAGACTCGTTCGGAGTATTGAGCTGCGAGGGAGATTAAGGGGTATGTATTGAAATACCTATAGTGTGTCAGCTCTCATTCTCAACTTGACAGAGTTGTTAAGCTTACAATCTCATTGGTTTTAAATCCATCGGTAACCTTGAGTTGACATAATTGTAAACCTTCGAGAAGTAATTTGTATCTGTTGTTTCAGATATGATTTTCTATCGTCCAAATTCGCTTTTGACTTTTTGCTCTTCACCCTTAAGTGTCGACTTGTTGACTCCGAATGTGTTTCTGCGTCGTAGTGTTGAGGTACCGTAAGCTCTCTATCATCACCACTGAATCTTTCTTCATCAATCGATGTGACAATCGAACATAGTTTTGATGAGAGAGCATCGTAAAGAGCTGTCGTTTTGGTGATAATGATGAATGGTTTGTTGCGACATTACCGCGACTCCATTGTTGAAGGCCGCTGCACCTGGCAGATCATTCAACGATGCTTCTGCGAATAAGTTTGTGACCGATTTTAGTTTCGTCAAAGCAATACCACTTCGTTGTCTCTGTAGTGAAGGCGGCGCCATTGCAACATGTGGCTGGTATCCGATGGCTGTGGTTCCAATGGAGTAACTAACCATCCTTTTGGAGCAGATTGATCATGATTATATCCCCTTCAATATATTCGGACTTTCCTCGACATAATACCAATTTGATCTCGTCGAGAGGTTTGGTTGTCTTTGTATTTGCTTCGAAGGTTCATCAAGGTATTGAGGTTGAGGTTGCAATTTCTTCTTGTCTGATCTACGAAAGAGCCCCATATTGAAAAGCTTATAATGTTATGACCCTTGTACCAAATCATCATCATTTTGCTCACTCCGAAGCATATTCAGTCGTCACATCGACATCACAGAATATGAATAAAATATCGAGGAAAAGCAAAGTATGTTACCTCGGAATGAGAGATATACTTTTGAAATCAAGTCGGTGGTATTAAGTAGACAGCGGGGTAGATAAATATATCTTTCAGCGTTGCAGAAGTCGTTACCGGTAGAGCATGTTTATAGCTTTGAAGATAAATGCATGCATGCATGAAGCAATTGCCAGCCAGGGTCATTGGCATCTCATTAAATAAGATAAGTACTCACTCAATCAAAACCTGCCTACCTTCTTCCTGTAGCTATGATTCGTGGAATGCTTCGCCCCCTTTTTTTCTATTTTTACTGCAGGGCAATACTAAACACGTTTGCTTCAACTTCTTGTTACTACCTGACCACAGCAAAAGAGTCCTGACAAAATGAATGTCGATGTAATCAAATATACTGGGTGTAGGTGGTATACGGTATCAGTAGTTGAATCCTTTGAATCCTTTGAATCCCTCGAATCATGAAGCATATCAACGTAAAGCCCGAATCATGATGGCCACAAAGGTAAACCCTTCCTTTACTTTGTACCCGAAACTAGGCTTGCACTTGCGCATATTACTCGATTAGTCTCGTAAGGGCAGACACCTTCCATGAATCTAGTTCTTGTCAAAGCAAACTGGTCCCGAGCTCGAGATCGATATGTTTTTGAGCTATTACTCGTATTATTCATGCATTGATCAACCTATTGAACCCGTCTAGATCCCTAGTGGGTGGATGTAAGGTTAACCTATCTTTTGTTATCAGTTGATGTATGTCGTTTGTCATGGTGAAATGCAAAGGTCCGTACCGAGTTCTCTAAATCTATTGCACCATCTTCAATTGGACGATGTATTCTCCGAACCCTTGTTCGAGAATTTGTACTCTGTCGAAATCATGAACCATTCCATGGTTGGTTCTTCTATTTCATTATCGTCATTACTCAAGTTGAGTAAATCTTTCACTCATACAGTAACCCTCATCATCGGGGTATCGTTACCCTTGTCTTTGCGAGAACACAAGCCGCAAAAGAATCTTGAATCGAAGGTTTCATGTCAAAAGTTAAGGTTAAGGTTCCCAATAGCTTGATCCCTCACCCAATTAGTCGGGTTCAACAAAAGGAAATACAATTACTGCATGGACGTTAGGGCGTTTTTTCTCGGGATCACAAGCATTGATCCTCGAGTCTTATGGCAGTCACACAAGATTTTATTCTTTTTTCTTTTCATCAGCGAGTCCAATAGATGATGCAATCATCCGTCGGTGACTAAGTTTGGTAGTGGTATTCAACCAGCCCTACCATTCATCAATCATCACCCTGTTTCAAAAGGATGCCTAGGGAATAGTATGTTTCTGAGGCTACCTGAAGACTGAAGTGTTCATCAACTGTGTAGTTCACGGGATCACTGGTACAATGCGTTGTCCATGCATTGTGTAGCAAAAGTAAGAATTTTGTATGTTTGGTCATATCTCGTCGGTCCAAAGCTCTACAAAATAAAGACCAAGATGACAACACAGGCCTGGCCGTCGAATATCACCAAATCATTTGATCGCTCACTGATCAATTTCTGCAAATCAAAATTTACTAGAAAACATTGATGTAACTCTGAAAACATCATAACTCCGGATGATGCCGACCATCAGCCGTATTCTTGATGATATTCCGAGACGGTATACATATTCCCATTTCCAGCAATCACCAAACCACGAATTAATTTCCACGCCAGAGATCTCCTGATACTTATTCAATAGCCTTACGGTATCTATCCAAATAGCAAATTCAAGGCAAGCGCCAAGTATCAATTGCATCACATTATCTTCCATTCATTAAATCCGCCGGACCCGCCAATATATCATCCACCGCCTAGTCTGCCCATCGAGTCAAATACATCACCGAGCAATCCTCGAAATGTATGTTTGCAAATTCAAAGGTTGCTAGCAATCGTTCCGTTCTCAGCTCTCAAAATTCGGCCCCGTCTCATAAGGCTCTCATCAGCTTCGGCTTGATACGGTCAAAGGACTAAGCTGACCACATTGCATATCTAGCTGTATCTCCTTTCGTTTTCCCGGCGAGTGCTGGATATATTGTTTGTCTCTGATAATCACATCTGCCCACAGCAGTCACAATATTTCCAAGTAGGAAGCAACTCGTGTCTCTGATCGAGGCTATGATATTATCAGGGCTGGATCATCATGCTCGCGATAACACCACCCAAATCTAAATTCAAACAAATATCTAATCCCGCCTTGATAAAATCTCTACAGCCACAATCAACGGGCATAATAGAACAAGGCAGTCAACATGAGGCATGACGGCAAAAAATAATTTGTCTATGCGGGCATTGTTTGCAGAATGAGTGGTTAGAGGTAGAATGAAAGCCAATTCATGTTCTCTAATCAACAAAACGATTCGTGGATGCTGGGACACCCACCTTGATCATTTGTAAAGGATTTTCAAGTACTGTAGCCAACGTCATTTCCATTGTCAAATCAATTCCAAGTTATAACATCATCTCATCCGACTCCCTCCTTCGGATTAGACGTAATGCACCCTACCTGTCGCCGATGAACTTCAAATTTCTTACTCCCAATTGTCAACATGCCAAACGGCTAGCCCCAACCAAATCCTCACAGCATCCAATCTCATTAGCTTTTGCTTTCTCATAATTGCTGTGGTTTTCAATATTTCAAGCAGCGAATACTTTTATCTTCTCATCTATGCAACAGCAGAATTATACAATTTACCTCTTTGAGAGATACTCGGTCGGGTCACTTTACCAGATTTTATCATGAGTGAGGGACCATTAAAACTTTATCGTCTTATGAATCTTCTCATTGAATACAATCTGAAATAGTTTGTACCAATATATTTGTATTTACCTATGAATGCTATAAACAATACTGTTAATCATTTTTCGTAAAGACCGGTTTAAATTGTGATTTGAAAGATATTGCTGAGCAAAATGATAAGATATCGGGTCGACCCGTCGAAGCCTCGAGATAAGGAGTTTTGATAATTGAGATACTTTTCTTTTGAGGGCTGATGTAAAAACTCAGGTACACACGAGAGAATTCCCAAATAACAGACATGAAAATTTTTTGCCATGTGAATTAGAAATGGAAAGAATATTCCTGGTTGTAAGGGCGGTTTAGAGACTTGGTTCCTTAGCAGTATCGTCCGCCAGCAAGGATGTTTTGGCGGCTGATGCGATAACCATCTCAGACGAATCCGATGAGACAATGGTCTTCAAATTCTCCTCTGGTTCAGTTTTTGATTCAACAGATGGTATAGAGTCGTTCGTAATAGTAGCATCTTTCAATTTCCCATCTTTCCCCGTCCTCCCTCTTCTTCTCGGCATTATCTTCATCCCCAGCATCATCTTCATCCCAGCATCATCTTCATCCCCAGCATCATCTTCCATCCCCAGCATCTTCCACATCACCATCTGTTCCCGCGCCCTCATCTTTCGGTCCAATAGACTCTTCTTCCATACCTTCCTCGCAAACCTTAAGTACCAGTCCTTCGTCTTTACTATAAACTCTGAAACCAACAATACACACCGCATTCCAAGGCTCTGCTTCATCATCTTCTTCATCTTTCTCCTTGGGTGGTTTTGGTTCATTAGACTGATTTCGTGGTTTTAGAGTTGGATCATCGTCGCGCTATACATATCATAATCTGAAACAGGACTTGCACTTGACTCGCCTTCTGAAGTGACATATGGCCCTGGTCTTGGTGCAGGGGGTCCGCGACCAAAGTTTGATGGATTAATTGAATCTCTTCGATGGTATCCCGAAGGAGGTGGCGGTGGTCCACGATGACGTCCAGAAACCATTGTGTATTGTGAGTGGGGAGATGAGCCATTGCTCTTTGGAGTTACGGGGGTTGCTTGAGATTCGTTAGAAGATAGTGTTAAATCTTCCGTCTGGACTGCTTTTATCTCTTTCATTCAAGGCCTGTGTATCTACCACATTGCTAGTCGATTCATTAAGGGGATCTTCGGTTTGAATTGACTTGTCTTGTCTCTCGACTTTCGCTTTTGTGATATCCTCTGTTTGGACACTCCGATCTTTTGGCTTGCTTTCTTTTTCCTTCTTTGCATCCTCGGCGTGCTTTGCTTGTCTACCCTCACGCTTCTCGCTGTTCTTTTTGTTTTGCTTTCTTACTATCTCTCGAGTGTTATGTCTCTTCTCCAAAGGACTTTCCTTTGCGCAATCCTTGATTCTCGAGCTTTGACCTTATCTCGAGTCTTTCTGAATTGAATTCTCGCCTTCATTTGGTCGAGTCCTTTGTTATGGGCCAAATCATAGGCGGTCCCCACTTGTGCCAATTTTTCGTTATCTTCCTTGCGACGCAATTCATCTCTCACGACTTCTTCAACACTTAGAAGTCCTTTATTTCTTTCGGCTATAACCATCAAAAATACAGTATATATATTCCGGCGGGAAGACTATTCAGTTCAGTAACCACACTTCTGTGCATAAGATAATTTCCATGACTTCGTACGGTGTAATCTTCCTCGTCGGGTGAGCTGGCTTCGTGAAGTCGAAACTGTAATCTGAAAGTATATTGACCTTGTAGACCCTCAAAATACCTGTAATCAAGTTGACTCATAACCAGTACTATCGGTGATTCATTTTTGAGTATTATCATGAATTTTTGTTCAAACTCAGATCTCCAGGGAACCTCGACACTGATCCACTCCTGAGTCAATCTCCAGTCAGGGCTGTCCATGAATAGTCGTGTGCGTTCAAAGTGTTGATATTTCCTCAATAAATCCTGATATGAAATCCAAAAAACACTATCGTTTCCAAATTTGTGATTCAGCTCTATCTGAGCTTCAGGTGTAAATTCCTTACTTCCGTCAGACCAAGGACCTTCCCAATTACCTTTTTTGATTTTACCCCATGGATTCCTTAACAGATAGTCGTCAGTGAGGTTCACCGAATTCATGTGGAAACAAACCTTAATTTGAGAAGACGCTCTCCGGTAGACAATTCCCTAGCCTCCATAATAACATAGGCATGACTTTCAGATATGCCATCTCTACTGCCATAACCAGCATCGAGATGACCCGTGGAACAGCCAAAGAGAAATTCTTTATTGACTTTTAATATCTCATTATGCCAAAACTCATCGGTATCGAGAATATCTGAGGTAAGAAGTTCCGTAGTTACACCCCCAGTTAGATCTTCAACACCCTCTCTATCAGAATGTTAGTTGGTATCTTGGATGATAGAGGTAGAATTACCCAATCCATCCTCCGCTCAACGAATGAAAATCACCATGTGCTTTAGCGTACGCCTTTTCGAGAAGTGGAAGCCATGTCTGATTTGGATCCTTGCATTGCGCAAAAAATAATGCTTGAGACCCTGTTTGATAAGTTTTTCGATACTCTTTTTCCACATCTTCACGATCACTTTGCT
Source organism: Monilinia fructigena (assembly GCA_003260565.1). Lineage (NCBI taxonomy): Eukaryota > Fungi > Ascomycota > Leotiomycetes > Helotiales > Sclerotiniaceae > Monilinia > Monilinia fructigena. The sequence continues at coordinate 198,982 of QKRW01000018.1, forward strand.
CAAGTAAATGCCTATGAACTGATGGTGAATCCCAATCTGGTGATTTAAGGTATAGTTTGTCATCGATAATGGATATGATCCATTCACCATCTAATCCTGATCAGTGGATAATATCTTGGGGCGGATATTGCAACTTGCCACGATGAAACACGAAAACCATATATTCCGATTTCTGTAAATGAATGTCAGACCAAAACTGAGCAAGTAGATTTCTCCATACTTACTAGTATCCCATTCAACACATATCCTCTGGATTCCATCCTCCATATTCGCTAATGCGGTCAAACTGGCCATCAACCAACAATTTCCCAAAGAGCCTTGCTTGACATCTGAAGGAGAAATTTTATCTTCTAAAAATCTGGGTTTATCGAATATCTCATGAACTCTTTTCACGGCCTTTGGCGAGCAAGATGCAGGATTTATAAGAGCATGTTTGCAAAACCTCAAATCTTGTTTCACCCAGTGTATTCAAGCAATTTCCTTTCTCCCATTTCAAATCCCAGTCAATGTCGAAACTTGGATCGCGATACCGCATATTAACTCTCCTACACTCCTTGATTAGTTTCTTGACCTTGACTCTGCATTCTTTAACAGCTCTTTCGAAGTCTTCGGAGACAAGTTGATTCTGCGGTCCAGGTTGGGGGACAATAACAGTCTTCGCAGATGTGCCTCTCGCAAATGGTGCTGCATTTGGCAAAACTTTTGTAGCTTTACTAAACTTCGAGACAGAGAATCGAGACCAGAGCTTATCGATCGTATCTTGAGGGGCAATGTATTTCTTCTTCTTCTTCTTCTTCTTTGAACTGCTCTGGTTTCCATGAAAGGGTTGGGGAGGAGGGGGAGGAGGAGGTCCAGGACCTGGTCGACGTCGCCTTCTGCTATCGTCCGAATCGCTTGAAGAAGCTGTGGAAGACATGATGCTCTTGATGACAACTATCTCTTAATTTAGAGAGAAAAATACATGAATAAAGCAAAAAAAACCATCAAAAGCGATCGAATGATTTTTAGATCAATGTGCTCTGATGATGGAATAATGAAATATGATGTGAATCACTTTTGCAGCCTTGCAATTTCATCCAAACCAAACTTACCGCATAGAATAGGCAGACATTGTACCAGAAGACTCACTCCCACAAAATGATGACTCGGAAGAGAAGATATGCATAAGTTGGCTACCGATAAGGTCACACGAGACTCTTATTGATCATTCCATCTGCTTGCTTATTTGTGGCTATAATCGTAGATGCTACTTTTTCTTTTTCTTTTTCCAGCCGCAAAACTTCGGTGCAGAAACATTAATGACATCCATTCGATATAATTGCTTCGCAATAGAATGATAAATTAGCAGGGATTTTCATGCAATTAACCTATATTCACCAACGATGTTTAGATGTTGGTAATGGTTGGTTGGCTATTCAAATGTGAAGTTTCTGATACAATCAATGTATGGAGTACTACTCGAGTAGATAGGTAGGTAGGTAGGTAGGCACCTAGTATGTAGTGAATCAATTCCAAAGATTGGTTAAAGTTAGGTTAAGAAGTTGAAGAGGGATTGTGAACAGATATTGTTGGTACATGCTAATAACTTCGGCTCGCGCTAGGATTGGAGAGAAGGACGGAAGGAAAACAAGACCATTACCTAGTATTTGCCTAGATACCGGTTTACCATCTTACCATCTCATCATCTCACCGCCTTACTACCTCATGCAATGCATATGATGAAGAGATGTTGATTAGAGGTTTCCAAGTTCCATGAGCCTCACTTCATCCAGTATCGGTAATATTTTTGTTAATTGCATCTCTTTGTTCTTCATGGGCACACTGGTAACACTTTGTAAGGTCTTTTAACAAGCCAAGATTTACCAAACGACTATTAATACCTATTGGATATCGCCTTTGAAAGTCTAATTACCGTGATTCTAGATTGGACAACCTCGGGGTATCAATAGATTGTGTTTTTAAATGCAAGTCATCCCGCGTTGGCATCAAAGATTTTGTGCATATCCACACATTGTTCGTGCCGGATAACCTTGTTATGAGATGAAGATGGTAAGCTCAATGACTGTGGCTGGTGGCTGTTTGTGAGGCTGACAATTCAATAGCTGAAGATATTATGCCCTCAATACAAATTTATGGATATGAGCTACAATATGATAAGAGAGTCTAGAATTTCTATGAACGAAAAGTCGTCTATCAAAGTTCCCCTTCATCTTAAGCTTGTTAGCGATTGTAAGATTACCTCGAAATATTATATTCCTCGGCTCCCCTTTCTACAACGCCTAAGCAACTCTTCACTCAAGTACTTCGCAATTCACTCTAACTGTTCACTCTGGTAGTTATATTCTCTCAAGCACCTGGAGCAAAGTTTGATGATGGAGATCTAAGTCCCTAGCACTTATCAACACTCTATTCAGAAAGTACTCGCCCAACCTTCCATGGAAAAATTCAACACAAGTACGGCTTAATTATATAAGGTATCTGACCAATTAGAATGACTCTTAAAATAAAAGAAGCTGTACTTAAACCCAAATTCGGTATCTCGGTTGAATCTAAACCCGTGTTTTGGTGGGGATACAAACTATTGAACTCTCTCAAAATTGCTTTATTGCAGCTTCATTGCAGCTTCAAAATCTAATACACGAATCAGACGTCATATCCTTTTCTCTTTTTCATGACTTTCATTTGCAATTGATCTTTAGTAGTCCGTCAACATACATAGATGTTACTTAGATAAACCTTACTTATCTGCTATCTGCTATTTGCTATCTGCTATTTGTTACCTATTACTTGCTACCTGCTACCTGCTACCTGCTACCTGCTACCTGCTACCTGCTACCTGCTACCTGCTACCTGCTACCTGCTACCTGCTACCTGCTACCTGCTACCTGCTACCTGCTACCTGCTACCTGCTACCTGCTACCTGCTACCTGCTATCTAATACCTAGCAATTCTCTCGACTAAGTTACCCTAATCCCCCTACCCTCATTTTTGATATGCCCGATCCCGGACTGGTCCTATCCACAACCATCCTAGTATCGTCAAATTCAACGCGGGGTACAGGTTGGTATAGGTAATGAGCTGTCATTGATTCGATTATCAATTGATCATGGTGCACTGGCTCAATCGTCTTCGTCCACCAATGCTACGGCAAGAAACGGTAATGTGCATGTTGCATCGTGCGAGCTGCAAAAAACTACTACAATACATACATACATAGTAAAAATCTGGTGTACCAAGTATCATATTTCTCCACAATTTGAAAAAGTTACTCCGCAATACAAGTTCCCTCTGGCCGTATCGTTCCTACTTATAGTACTTTATTCCTTTGGACTTTTCTTGATTCATTCATTTGTTTTTTTTTCTTTCCTTCTTTTTAGATACCCATTTCTTGAAAGAAACTGACATAAAAAGCCTTCTCTATTACTTTCAATCACCAGCACATATCTGAAAGAATATCACGAATTACCTCTTAGGCCATCATGGAACCCTCAAATTACGAACAAATACCAGATAAGCCAAGATATATTGACTTTCCTTACCTAGAACATGGAACTGTGATAGATGGCAAGTTGGCTTTGAACAGATGGTCCCATACAATCACAAAAGGACATGACTTTCCAGGAGCTCAGGTAAGAATTGATGAATCTTTAATGAAGATGATGTATATTGAATTAGTTGATAGGCAATGCTTTACGCGGCAGGCGTGCCAAATAGAGAGATGATGAAGTCTGCACCTCATGTTGGAATATCTACTGTGTGGTGGGAGGGAAATCCATGCAAGTAGGTTCTCTATCTACTATTTGCACTTTATCACAAAGACGATAATTAAATCGCTGACATGGTATTACAGTATGCATCGTAAGTGACACGAGATAAGGAGATCTTTTTAGACATACGATTTGACGATTGTATGAAGTACATGACCTCGGAAAGCTTGTCAAAGAATCTGTACAGAAACAGGGTATGCTTGGATGGCAATTTAACACTGTGGGTGTTAGTGATGCGATTACTATGGGAGGAGAAGGTTTGTATTACATTTCCGTCTTCGAGCAGAATCATGGTTAACGCGTATCAGGCATGAGGTTTTCTTTGCAAACAAGAGAGATTATTGCAGATTCTATTGAGACGGTCACATGTGCTCAACATCATGATGCTAATATCTCAATTCCTGGTTGTGATAAAAATATGCCGGGAGTAAGCATAAATCTTGATGTTCAATAGAGTGGTTGACGCAATATATGCGTTTAGTTTTTTGATATCAAGATACTAGATTTTAACATTGAGATAGGTCATCATGGCTGCCGCACGTCACAATAGACCATTTGTTATGATTTATGGAGGTCAGTCTACGAGCCAATAGTTATGTCGGATGTCTAATTTCTATAGGATCGATCAAGAAAGGTTATTCCAAGTTGATGAAGAAGGAAATCAATATTAGTAGCTGCTATGAGGCAAGGTAAGCACATAGACCTGCGTTCACTATCTCAACACAACATTAACTTGCTGGTAAAATTTATTAGTGGTGCATTTGCGTATGATAAACTTCATGCTGCTGTAGAAGGTGCAACTCCAAGTGATGTCATGGTAAGATCAAGAAGAATACAATGGGGTGAGTTGTAATATTAATGAATATCTAGGAGGATTATGAGAGAAACGCTTGCCCTGGTGCTGGTGCTTGTGGTGGTGGAATGTATACAGCAAATACAATGTCGACCGCAATCGAATCCATGGGGTTTATGCCTTCCAGGGTCCTCATCAAATCCTGCCAATTCACCAGCCAAGATGAGAGAATGTGTCAAGGCAGCAGAAGCAATCAAAATCTGTATGGAAAAGAACATTCGACCACGAGATCTTTTAACGAAAGAATCTTTTGAGAATGCTTTGGTCATTACAATGGCACTTGGAGGAAGTACTAATGCTACACTTCATTTCCTAGCTATGGCTGGCACAGCCCAAGTACCCCTCACTATTGACGACATCCAACGAGTGAGTGATAAGATCCCATTTTTGGCAGATTTGCAACCTTCGGGAAGATTCTGTATGGAATCTATATGATATCGGTGGGACACCAGCTGTCATCAAACTCCTCGTCGCAGCTGGATTGATGAATGGTGATATTCCTACTGTGACAGGAAAGACTTTGAGAGAGAATGTTGAGAGCTGGCCATCATTGCCACAAGAGCAGACTCTCATCAGACCTCTCAGTAATCCTATTAAACAAACTGGACATTTACAAATTCTTCGAGGAAATATTTCTCCTGGTGGAGCAGTCGCAAAGATCACAGGCAAAGAGGGTCTAGTATTCACTGGAAAGGCAAGAGTCTTCAATAAGGAACATGAACTTGATCATGCCCTCAATAAGGGAGAGATTCCTCATGGAGAGAATCTCGTCTTGATTGTCCGATATGAAGGACCTAAAGGAGGCCCGTAAGTTATTTTCTCCCTGAAATTCGCATGCGGAAGTTTCTCGATTCAATTCGAATATTAGAGCTTGATAAACTGACTTCTGTAAAGTGGTATGCCAGAACAGTTGAAAGCCAGTGCAGCAATCATGGGCGCTGGTCTCAAGAATGTTGCTCTTGTTACTGATGGTCGATATTCTGGTGCTAGTCACGGATTTATCGTAGGACAGTGAGTTTCCCCATCCAATCCTACTTGAAGACCTCTTAATACATTACCTTCTGGAACAAAAACACTATGGCTATATAAATATTATATTAATCAAATTTCAGCGTCGTCCCCGAAGCAGCAGTCGGTGGCCCCATCGCGGTAGTAAGAGATGGTGATATAGTAACCATATCCGCGGAAACCAAACACATTAAGTATGGATGTGTCGGATGAAGAAATTGCAGAAAGACTCAAGTCTTGGAAGCCACCTAAGAGTGCCGTTAATAGAGGTGTTTTAGCAAAATATGCTAGATTGGTGGGAGATGCATCTCATGGGGCCATGACGGATTTATTCTAGAGGAATACCGGTATGGATGATTAAATGCTTAGAGATAGAGGATATGAGTTTTGGTATTGCAAGAAAGGTTAAATGGATGTTATATCTAGATGTTTCTCTACCACCTATGTTACACACTGGCGATATCAAGGCTTATCAATGTTCTTCAATGGAAAAATTCCAACGATGGTATGCGGTTTCTGTGAAGCTATCAGGTAGATTGGAAATAAATAGTTGTGCAGACACCATCTTTCCAACTTGTGTTCTCTAAAGTCACTGCTATTATATATATTGTAAAGAAGAAAGTTATTCATCGAAAACTCCATATCTAGCAGCGTTTAAAAAATCTATAGAGTTGTATCAATCGGGTGAACTTCGGCAATAAGCTTTCTATTGATGACGTTCTAGACATCCAAAGCTCTCTGATTCGTCAATTTTTCTCAAGCTCAAAGCTTCATTGCATCCCATCTCATTCCATCTCATCTCCATCTACACACTACAGCGAACAAACAAAAACACACTCTAAACACCAAACCTCAATAACACAATTCCTAGATTGCGAAAAAAAAAACACTTCACAAACACCACAAGATAACCTCTTCCAAGAAACCACCATGTCTCACCTCCGCAGCACCCCTTCCTCCGACCCCGCCCCTCAATCTACGAAATCGCAAACTCGATTCTTGCCCGCGCTCGCATTTCTCAACTTGTGCGAGCATGAAACGTACTTCGAGACACGGAAAATATCTACAATCGGCACATTTATACACAACAACCCCACCCCATCACCCACGATCCATTCCCCTCCCTCAATCCCAATCCCGCACCTATTCCCAAAAACCCACCACCACCACCTCCTCCTCCTCCTCCTCTTCTTCATCTTCCCATTCATACTCCCACCCCCCCGCAACCCACGATCGAGGTCCCCCGTCCTCCGAAACCACGCAGACGGATTTCGGCGTCCTAGATGTACTGGGTAATACGCCGTCTCCGAGCACGAGTATCGATGCGTGTTTGAGCGACGGGTTTCATCTGAACAGCGGGGTGAAACTCGGGGGCGATGGGAAATTCATCGAAGGCCAGGGCTGGACGCGTGGAAGCGGGGTTTTGTTGGTTGCGGGTGAGGCGTTTGGGTGGAGACCTTGGGCTCCTGGGGGAGGAGAGGCGCGCGGAGAAAAGCCGTTGGTTAATGTGAAGGGACAGTTTGAGGTGGGGGATGAGGCTTGGGGGGTTTTGGGTGTGTTTGGCCGAGACCGGGTATGTTTTATTGTTGTTTCCGGCTCTTTACTTTGTGTTTTTGGTGCTCGATTCTGGAGTGGAGTTATAATGTAGGAGTGTTACAGATACTGACTCACTTTGTTGTAGATCTTCTTATTCTGGGCCTGGGCAAAGAAATGCCGTCCCATCTCTCCCAAGACTCGCGCGTTTATTAATGGATTGGGGATACAGATTGAAATCGCGGATACGAGGAATGCGGCTGCACAATTTTAATTTGTTGGCAACGGAGAGGGGTGTGGGAGTGTAGCTGCCGCATTAGTACCTGTTGGACGGTAGAGTGACGGAGAGATGGAGGGGAGGAATGTAGTGGAGTGGATGTAGAATTGTCAATATCAGCGAGGTTATAAATTATAATACGAAACCTGGCCCTGTGGAAGGGAGTATGAGTATAATATCTTGGGTGCGAACTAGCTATAACGATTCATGTATAAATACGCTGATAAGGGGCTGAGGGTAACAGCTTATATATCTATCTATATTATGATAAATAAAACCAAGCTAAGTTCACGAATAATGGTAATAGCCAAGTGATTTCGCATCACCGACGATCTAGGGATCTTGATATCCATAGATACCTACTAAACGTATCTACAAAAAGTAACGAGACGGCACAAAAATTTATGTATGGTGAGGTGGTGCTATTATACGAGAATCTTGTTGTTCTCTTTTTATCTCATCTCTAATCAAATCTCTGGATCTTCTTGTTTCGTATTACTAGGCTGATTAATATATTCACTGATCCAGCTCTTCATCCATCCATCCATCCATCCATCCGTTCATGTTTAATATTTAATATTTTAATCGTCCTTCCAGTTATCGATGTAGGTGTGGGTATATCGGATAATCAGATGGAACGAGATGAAATGAGATGAAAATAACGGCAAGATTCATAAGATGCAGACAGACAGACAGACGGACGGACGGACAGAAATAGAAACAAACAAAACTCCACAATCTAACCACACAAAGTAGAAAAATGCGCGAGGTAGATGGGGCGGTTGAGGGTTGAGGGTTGAGGGTTGAGGGTTGAGGGGTGCATATTCATTACTGGGTGATGGTGGGTATATTCGGATTGTAGATTCGGATTTGGAGGTTGGATTCGATGATCTGGTGCTGCTGCCGGTTGCCCTTTGGCGATTTGATGCGAGGGTGTGTTGGGGGAACTTGGGCTGGGAGGTAGATGTGTGTTATTTTGGGGGGGGGGGGGGGGGGGGGGGGGGGGGGGGGGGGGGGTTGTGAAGAAGGGAATGGGAGGGGAGGGTGAGAGGGATAAGAGGGGATGAGAGGGGATAATGGACTAGCTTGTTAGAGTAGATCAGATCTTACCTCTGTTATTCATCGTGGATATCATGTATGGAGGATATGGGTATGCTGCGAATTCGGGTGTATGTTTCGTGCTTCGGGGGGGGGGAGGGTGGCTGTTGATATATGGGTTGAGGTTTTTGGTCTCTTTTGCAATTGGTGGATATATGATGGGTGGGTTGGGGATGGGTTGTGTTGTGTTGTTGGGGTTATGTAGGTTGCTCATTTATTGGGTTTGTTTGTGGGGGTGTTGGGAGATTTGCAGAGGTGTTGGGGTACCTAAGTATTAAAAGGCTTGAGAGAATGTGAATCATGATATTCGGTTTCGCATTGAGGATATCTATTTGGTGGTGGAGGGGATGGATGGTGGGTGTATAAGAAGTACATTAGTACGGGTAATGGGTATAGAAGGTAAGGGCAGAGATGATGATGGGATTATGGGCAGGCTTTGGAGGGGTGCTGTGTAGGCGTTCGAATTATACTGGGGAATATACAAACGTATTTAGGGAAAGTTGATTGGACTCTGTTCTTGGATGTCAAGATTTTCGGGTATTCGTCTGATGTGTTAGGAGGACTATCCTAAGGATATGATATGGAATATAGCAAGAAACTGTTGATAACTAGGTATCTACGCAACAAAAGGTGCTATGTGGTAGGTCAGGGATCAATGATAAAGTAGGGATGAATAATATGATACTGGGTGTTTTGAATAATGAAAACATGCCGTGAGGATTGGCCTGTAGGCTTGAGAATAAAAGTCATCTGGACCCCTGATCTGAATATATCAGTCCCATCAGCCGCTTCACACGGAAATTGACTTTCAATTAGCAATCCATCGGGAAAGCCGCAAGCCGCAAGCCGTAATCAACATTAGGCTCTTATCTAATACTCTATCTAGCAGTATAGGGGTGTTGTATTGCGGTGGAGTTTTCTACTCTCTAGATTCTAGGGCTAGAGGCTTAAGAATAAAGATGTGATGTAGAAATTCAAGGATGATAAATTGACAGGAAGATCACCGGCGAAGGGAAGGCCTGCGTAGATCTTCTCAGCTATAAATGCAATAACACATTTGATGAGATAATAATACCAAGGCTAACGCTTGTATAACCCCTACGGATCTTCCTTAATATTTAGAAAATCAATCAAACCAGGCGTCTATGGTATTTAGACCCCGGGAAACAAGAATGGAACCCACTTGGGTTACAAAAAAGCAAAGTGCCAGGCAGTACAAAGATGGATCTCTTAAGGTTGAGCATATATGTCCTTTGTATATGAAGTCAGAAATAAAAGATGATGCACAGTAAATAAAATGATTAGGTTACTCCCGAGCACCATGTTGAACTTTATTTGTATCCTGTACTGTACGATGGGATCTTTGTCCTTCGGCTTCTACCCAAAGTGATCTCGAACTTTAAAGCAACGGAGCACTAGAAACATTCGAGAAGACCATTGGTGGATGCCATCTCCCGTGATCTTTGACTCCGTCATCTGGTGGATCTTGTACAAGTCGAATCCGTCGGTATGGTCTGATTTTTGCGAGGAACATGAACGAATATAAGGAGGACGAGTCAGAAACTTTGAGGCGGTATGCTCAGAGTGGAGGAGGAAAAAGTAATTCTTGGTGGACGTTGAGCGGCACCTTGATGATTCTTTTTCCCTGTTGCACCCTGGGTCTCCTTTTAGCTTGGCACAAGGATTTTCTTGACTCTTTTTGGTCGTTTTGTGACCAATGAAAAGGATGCAGATACAGATGTCGCTGAGAACCTTGAAAGGTATTAAAAAGAGATGCAAATGAAGAAAATGAGTAATTTTCACGTCCAATGACTCGTCGACACCTACTAAAAGCTAAAAGGTGCTAACTGTACAATTTCAGTTTGTTGGATCGGTAGATATGTATTTCTATTTTACCGGCAGACTGGCCTTGTCATTTGATAGGTCCCACAGGTTTGAACCATGGTAGGTTTCGGGAGGGTACAGTACATGCACCGCGGCAGCTTTATACCTTTTTAGTGATGTTCATGCGTGTTGCCATCCCCATCTGGTTGGAGGGTTACACGACATATTGACTCGATGTCATATACAGACGGAGGTAGATATATTTATATGTGTGAGTGTGTGTGGGTGTGTGGGTGTGTGGGTGTGTGTTTGAGATGACGATATTATATGAGCGACAGTTGACTGAACAAAAGTAACTCAGAGATTGAAGATATATATGAGCATTAAAGTTACTTAGGTGCTGCTGGAGGTATTTAGTATAGTATAGCATGGCATAGCATAACTCTATTGGTATCATATCATGGTTAGTTGAACAAAGGTTCATTCGTTAGATATCTATGCATCCATAAACCGGGCTGATGGCAGGATTACCGTTGGATATGTTGTACAATGAATATACCATTGATACCGCGTATGACACCATGGCTTGATTGATTGACGAAGTCTCTGATACTCTGTGGTTATACCAAAATCGAAGAGATTTTCTATTATTTTTATTTTTTTATTCTTTTTTGTTTGTTGTTTGTTTGTTGTTGTTGTTTGTTGTTTGTTGTTTGTTGTTTGTTGTTTGTTGTTTGTTTGTTGTTTGTTGTTGTTTGTTGTTTTGTTGTCTGTTGTCTATTGTTTATTGTTTATTGTTTTATTATCTATTGTTTATTGTCTATTGTCTATTGTCTATTGTCTTTCTTTTTTCCTTTTTCTCCAGTTCTTCAAATGTGATGTTCCAGTATATAATTAATATATATATTGATACCGAGGCATGTATCTAAATGACATGCAGCATACAGCACACAGCTGAAATGGTTGGAATAGGCGAGGGGTTTCATGGATCTGATGTATATATGTATGGGGGGTATGGAGGGGAAAAGAGGCGAATAAGGCGAATAAGGCGGAATTGATGATATAGTAGCAAGGATTATTATTAAAAGACGCACTTTTTTCAACAAGGCGATCAAATCCATGAAGGGATAAATGAGTGAAGAAATGAGGAATGGAGGAAATGAAGGCATGGAGGAATGAAGGGGTTGCAATTCGCTAAAGATTCATTTCATTCTATTGATTCAATCAGTCAATAGTGCAGTAGAATGAATACCTAATCAATTATTATATTCACCGCCGTGCTGTCCACCGCCATATCATTCATTCATTCATTCATTCATTCATTCATTCGTTCGTTCATTCATTCGTTCATTCAATCTTTTTGTAATGGGGAGCTGATGTTGGCTTGTTTAATTTTTCTCTCAATCTTTCAATATTGAGTGCTAATATAGTACTATTGATTTCCTTATGGCTGAATCTCCTTGTTGATTTGATGGTTTGGTGACGGTGAGTTGACGAATAGATAATTAAGTAGAAATGGCATATGAATGATGAATAAGAAAATGCTGCTGACGTTGTTGTGTTGTATCATCGTGGGTTGATTATGCTGTACCTTTGTGTTCTATTACTATAGCTATCTGTTATGGTGAGAATTGCGAGATTGAAACAGGCAGGTGAAACGAAACATATAAGACAAACAAATATCAAATCATATGAATAAATAGTTTGAATCTAAGCTGAGATTTTCTAGTAAAAGTTCTCTATGTTTATATCTTGAAGTTATTTATATACTGTAATAAGAATAATATTGAATATTTCTTTTGTATATTAACCTGATTATAACATCCCTTACTCGGATATATCTTACCTAGGTATTCTTAATTAATTATTATAATGCTTGAGAATATATCAACCAACAACCTTTTACCCCAGTTGTAGGGGTTCTAAACAAGCAACTTCTTTCTTCCCCCCTACTGTTGACTCCGTACACTGTCTCTCAACCTTGCCTTGCCTTGCCTTGCCTTGCCTTGCCTTGCCTTGCCTTGCCTTGCCTTGCCTTGCCTTATTCAAACTTCTTTTAAAGTTCATTATCGTTGAACTTTGACTTCTCAAAATCCTCAACTCAGCGTTTCCATCCTTTCCCAGATAAGACCAACAATATCATACGTCTTACCTGACTGACTGACTGGCTGAATGACCTGTTCAGGAATCGTCCAGTACTCAATTCGAAAAACGTTTGACAAAACCAACCAATTCAACTCTACTACGTACTAGACAACAAATCCTCCTTGCTTCAGATTCAACAAGACCAACCATCATTTCTTCTATAAAACATCTGCAACCACAACCACAACCACAACCACAACCACAACCACAACCAAAAACCACAACCACAACCACAACCACAACCAACTACAACCATCACAATCACATTTACCATCTCACAGCCCATACCTTCATTCATTTCCTTTGAATGCCCCCATTCACTGTTTGACAAGGAAACCTGTCTTTCTATCAACTCCCGCACAGACCTTGGACCCATATCCATTGTTCACTGGACCGAAAATTCAAGGTCAGACTCGGCGGGGTTAAACCACAACATTACTCTCATTTCATCCTTCGCAGATCACCACAAGTACTTGAGATTTCGAAATAACACTTCTAAATCATTACTACCCTTCAACTCTCTTTCATTCCACTCAAGGTCCTGTTCGACCTTGCCGAAAAGATGTCGGCTTTACCCGAAGCAAAGAGCCCCAGCAGCTCTCGATAGTCCTTTGAACGAACAGAGGGTACATCATAGACTCGTGGAGAGGCTCACCGATAGACTCGAAACACCCAGCTTAGATGATCGTTCTTATCGAGTTATTAAGCTTCCCAATCAACTAGAGGTGTACTGGTCCATGATGCTGAAACAGATAAGGCCTCAGCAGCTATGGATGTCAATGTGGGGAATTTCAGCGACCCTGAAGATTTCCCTGGTATGGCGCATGCTGTAGAGGTAAATACGAAGCTTTTTTGATCCTTGGGGAAGTCATACTGACATCAACTTTCCTTCCAGCATCTACTTTTCATGGGAACTAAAAAGGTACCGCTCCCAACCCAATATCTCCATGCTATGGAATCTCCAGAAATATACCTACTGCACTCCCTTGGTTTGGAGATTTAGCGCACTTTTCCACATCTCCCAGATGGATTTATCATGATCACTAACAACAATACATAGTACCCTGTTGGAATGCTTATTCACAATACCTTTCCTCAAATTCGGGAAGTTCCAACGCATACACAGGTGCCACATCTACCAACTAATTACTTTGAGGTTGCTGCAAAATCAGGGGAGGATGGCGACTCGGGAGATGCGAACCCCTCACCTTTGCATGGCGCTCTGGATCGATTCGCGCAATTCTTCATAGATCTCTCTTCCTCGATTCGACTTTGGACCGAGAATTAAAGGCCGTGGATTCAGAGAATAAGAAGAATTTACAGAGTGATCAATGGAGATTGCATCAGTTGGATAAATCGTTATCGAATCCAAAGCATCCTTATTGTCATTTTTCGACGGGAAATCTTGAGGTTTGAAGATACTACCAGAATCCAAGGGAATCAATGTCCGAGAAAAGTTTATGGAATTTCACGAGAAACATTATTCTGCGAATCGTATGAAGCTCGTGATATTGGGAAGAGAACCATTGGATAAGTTGGAATCCTGGGCGGCTGATCTTTTCGCCGGAGTACGAAACAAAGATCTGCCACAAAATCGATGGGAGAATGAGCTGCCGCTTGGTCCAGATCAACTTTCCACTCAATGTTTCGCAAAACCCGTTATGGATTCTCGAAGTTTGGACATTTCCATTCCATTCATTGATGAAGAATTACTTTTTCGAATCGCAACCAAGTCGATATTTGACACATCTTATTGGGCATGAAGGACCAGGTAGTATTATGGCTTATATCAAGTCAAAGGATGGCAAATGCTTTAAGTGCAGGTCAGTCGAAAGATTTAATGAATTCGAGTTTTTTTTTTTTTTTACATGAATCTCGGCTCCTCTCACGAATCTCAATGATATGCTAATTCTGTCTAGGTGTCTATCCAATCTGCCCCGGAACGCCTGGACTGTTCAGTTGCCAAATACGTCTGACTGAAGATGGTTTGAGGAATTACAAGGAAGTTGTCAAAGTGTTTTTCCAGTACATTGCATTGCTAAAAGATACTCCACCTCAAGAATGGATCTTTGATGAACAGAAAGGTTTGGCCGATGTTGATTTCAAATTCAAGCAAAAGACTCCAGCTAGCAGATTCACCAGCAAAATTAGTGCAGTCATGCAAACACCATTACCTAGAGAATGGTTGCTCAGTGGTCATAGCAGACTCCGAAAGTTTGATAGTGAAAGAATATCTGCTGGACTTGATTGCCTGAGAGCTGACAATTTCCGTATGGCAATTTCTTCACAGACCTTCCCAGGTGGTTGGGATTCAAGGGAGAAGTGGTACGGCACTGAGTACAAATATGAGAAGATTCCAGCGGATTTCTTGGAAGAGATTAAAAAAGCTGCTTCTAGCAAGAAAGGGGAAAGATTACCAGAATTACATCTACCTCACGTGAATCAGTTTATTCCAACGAAACTTGAAGTGGAAAAGAAGATAGATAGTTCAAACCCCTGCTATTGCTCCTAAGTTGATCAGAAATGATGATTTGGTAAGGACATGGTTCAAGAAAGGTTTAGTAAAATCTCTCCGTCAAGAAAGTAACCCTCAGCTAACTCATAACAAGATGACACTTTCTGGGTACCAAAAGCCAATCTCTTTATTCAATGCAGAAATCCTTTACCAATGGCCACTGCGGAAAACTCTCTTAAAAGCAAGAATGTACACCGATTTGGTTTACGATGCATTAGAAGATTACGCTTATGATGCTGAGCTTGCAGGTCTTGAATACTCCGTATCTAGTCATTCAATGGGCTTGGAGATTAACGTTTCTGGATACAACGACAAACTTCCCGTGCTTTTTAGAAAAGGTTCTTTACCACCATGAGAGAGATCTTGAAGTTAAACACGATCGATTTGAAATCATCAAGGAGCGATTGACTAGGGGCTTAAAGAACTGGGACTTTCAGCAGCCATACAATCAGGTTGGTGATTATATGAGATGGCTCAGTAGCGAGAAAGGCTATATCAATGAGCAATACATGGCCGAATTACCACACGTTACTGTGGACGACATTCAACAATTTTTACCCTCATCTATTAAGACAGATGCACATTGAAACTTTCGTCCATGGGAACTTGTACAAGGAGGATGCTTTGAAATTGGCCAATTTGACTGAGAGCATTTTGAAACCAAGAGCTTTACCCCAAACTCAATGGCCAATAGCTAGATCTTTAGTCTTCCCACCTGGAGCTAACTTTGTTTATCACAAGACTTTGAAAGATCCGGCCAATGTCAATCATTGTATAGAATACGTTCTATCGATTGGAGACAAGGCTGTACGCCCTCAGCGAGCCAAAACTCTTCTTCTTGATCAAATGACGCAAGAACCGGCATTTGATCAATTAAGAACAAAGGAGCAGTTGGGCTACGTTGTGTTTAGTGGTAGTTCGACAACAACTACCACAATCGCCTACAGATTTCATCATTCAAAGTGAGAAAACTCCTCAATACCTGGAAGAACGAATTGATTCCTTCTTGGTTGGATTTTCCAAGAATCTCAAGAATATGACAGATTCTGAATTTCAGGGACATAAGAGAAGTTTAATCACAAAAAAGATTGGAGAAGTTGAAGAATTTGGATCAAGAATCAACTCGTTTGTGGTCTCATATCGATTATGAGTACTACGACTTTGAGCTTGGTAAGTGACATCCTTTTAGATTTTGATTTATACTAACATGGGAAAAAGTCCATCATGATGCTGCCAATGTCAAAGCACTTACTAAAGACGATATGATACAATTTTATGATCAATTCATTCTTCCATCTTCCCCACTTCGTTCTAAACTCGCCATTCATCTCATTGCTCAAGGGACCTCCTTGCCAGAAGGGAAACCAGAAGAGCAAAGTATTCTTGCTGTTAACAAAGATCGCAAAGATGCCGAAAGATGGAGAAGCAACTACAGTCAAGGTTGAAGGAAATGGTACCAAACCATTTGTCATCACGGATGTTTCGACAATTTAAGAGTATGTTGCAAGTCACTGCTGGACCACAGCCAGTCAAACATATCAGTGAGTTTGAGGAGTTGGACTCAAAATTATAAATGGAGAATGGAGGAAACGATAAACCATAGAATAATCAACCGCACCTTGGCGGGTGTACAGGCGCAATAGATGTGTCTGGCTTAAATATCGGATTGGACTGGACTGGATTGGACTTGCATGAATTGGAATTGATAAACATTGGGATTTGTTCAGGGGGAGAAATATGTTAAATGGCTAGATGCACTGCATTTTATAATGATTAGTCTGGTCTGATCTGGTCTGATCGATAGTCTAGGTTCTACTAGTCCAGTACATATACATGGATACCCGCGTTCTTGCTTAGATGAATTAAACTGATGACTCTAAATAATTTTTCCCCCTCTTTTTTTTCATGTGTCTAGTTTATGAGCAATGGGTTAGAAGTAATGAACTTTGTATTAGAGTGGTGGGAGCGTTAAGTTACAAGACACGAATCAATCCACCTAGCATACTTTTTTTTTTACCGAGCCTCTGGATTAAGGGGCCTTATCTTTTGGATATTCGTAAAATTTCGACAGCCATTAACCACATATCTGTGATTCTACGATGCTTGAAACTTCATTACTTTTGTGCAGCGAGTGAATGAATGATGAATTAGGAATGAGAAATTCAAAAGTCGGCCTCTGGTAGAGGAGAAGTTGCGGGCGGCTAAGAGGATTCATGTGGTCATGAGGTTACGAGGCCAGTACGTGATCGAACGATGTGATATATAGATACAGGGCAAAAAAAACTAAGTTCATTCATGCAATGCAAGAAGGACATTGCGAAAATGGATAACTTTATTTCACATCCCGCCATGGCATGGCATGCCCACTTGCTGATTCTCACACTTTTTTTTTTTTTTTTTTTTTTTTTTTTCCCTTCATCTATAGCTTGTTTCACTGGTGTTCTTTTATGTATGTATATATATACATATATATGCCTTGGCTTGGCTTGGTAGATGATCTAGATGTTCTGGATGGTGGCGAGGGAGAGGGAGAGGGAGAGTATATGTACCGGTCACGTCAACTACCGTCGGTGAATTACGATGGTCCCCCCCCTCTCCCCGGACTTGCAGGGAGTAGATCTGATGAGCATGGGAAGCACCAACGGCGTTAACAAGACATGGTTGGCGATTTCGGATAATGGATATGTAAATGTAAAATGGCTATAGCTGATGAACATATATCGCTGCCATTATCCCAATAATAAGTACGTGTATAACATATCTCGGCTTACAATTGCAGTCAGTTAGACTAATACACACACACACACACACACATATATATATATATATACATCCACTTCCTTCGCCAGCACCACGCCCACACATGCATGCCCCGCGCCATCTGCACTTTCGTTCGTTGGCAGCCTGTCGGGTGCTCGGAAATCCTGCCTCTGAGTTGTTAGGCCGGGCTTTCGCGTTCATGCATATATGCTTCTCCCAGATGGAAGGCTAATCCGCGATCGCCCATGGCGTACGCGTGCAGCGACAGAATAGATTTTGAGTTTCGTGAGCACGGGGTGGCTGTAGATGCCGTCTGGGGTCTCTGTTCGTGGGGGCTCATTGACGATATATACACCAGCGGTGCAGTGGCATTCGTGGAGATTTGGTGGCTAGGCCCGTGACCTGATACTGAGTCGGTACTTGCCTTTCTCCTCGTCTTCGCTCGTGCATAGGGGAAATAGAGAACGAACTGGGTCAAATACTAGGGGTTGATATTCTCCCAAGGAGAAACGTTAACGGAGATGAGCAGTTCCACCTCCCAAGGTGCTTTTGTTTTCGCTGTCGCTTCTTCTCTTTGCGGCGTGCCTGTGCCTGTCAAGTGTGAGAGGGATTCCTTTCTAAGCCGTAGATGCATCTTCAAACTGGGCGAGGCGATCTCGGATCTGTATGAGTAGATATTCAACCCCGGGGGCGACTTCTCGGTGGAGCAACATCGCATTGGTGTATGATTTGGGTTATTATAGGTAGGTAAACTTATATCGTGACCGTTCCATGCATAGATATATCTCAGGCCTCGAGCAGTAAATATTCAGGTTCGATTCAACGTCTTGCCCGACTATCTGTTTTGCGTACATTAAGAGAGACTTACGGTATAGTTCAAGAAACGCTGGAATTAATAGATGATATTACTCGATTTATTGTTAGAGAGATTGCAGCAAAATGGAGATTAGGAATCTTTGTCGCAAGTGGGCTTTTGGTTTCTTTGGTTGTTGAAATGTGATGGGGTGTGTGAGTGGTGGTGTGCAATGTGTTGCTGTGTGTTGTCTGTTGTGGTCGTAGATTATATAGAAGCGGTGGTTGATAGAAGGGTCATAATGGGATGTAGATGATGATGGTTAAGATGTCGGGTGATAATGTATGGTTTGTGAACGTCGTGAGATGATGAGAGAATTTGGAGATGTGAGTTCTGCAGGTGGGTACTTGCACTTTCTGAGTTTCCACGTTGAATTACCCCTGAATCTAATGGGGTATTCTTGGTTGGATTTTGATGAAGAGGGATGCTAGGAAGATGTGGGTTTGGTATATGTTTTAGTCAAGTCGAGTAGAGTGAGAGAAAGAGAACATCTAATCAAGAGAATGCCTGCGCAAAACATTATCCCATTAGCATTAAACACGATAGAAAATTTATCAAGATATATGCGAATAAGTCGAATACCATTGCCCCCCCATATCATGCTATATCAAAGTATCAACTCCATGCACCATTGCTCCATAAAACATCCCCAATCCCAACGCCATACCATCTAGAACCCCACGCCATGCTTCAGATTCCACGTCCAGCGTCAATTATCCACAGTCCAACTCCCCCAAACACACATCTCCCAGCTTCCAATTACCTGCCAGACCTAGGTCCATTAGGTAAACCAGGTCTCCTTCCACCACCAGGTCCCCACTAGGTAATCCGAAACCTCTTCTCGGCGCAGGCGGTCATACCCCCCTCCACTAAACTCCGCTTCATTCGTAGCCCAAGGGCTCGTCGCAGCCATAAACGGCTTATCCCTGCATCATGTCCCGAATCATAGCTCGCATCACCCCCCATATATTAGTATTCATGGTGCTGCTCTTCGATCTTCCCATCTTCAGCGCCGATCTCTCGCAGACAAACTACTTGTCGGTCGGCAAAACGGACTCTGACTTCGTCGCAGTTCCTCTCGCCGTGCGCAAACTTCCTGGAGTGACGCGCTTGGTTCTTCCGCCGCCAAATAGACTATTCAAGCCTGCGATCCCGTGCAGGTGCTTGACCGTACGTAGAGCCGACAGGTTGGGTGTAAACTGGTTGGACGACTGGAGAAGGCGTTGGACCTCTTGGATCGGGGGGAAGCCACGCTGGCAGATTTTGTTTCTTTTCTTGGATGTAATAGGTTCGCATTACTCGGCAGAGATAGGTGTCATCTTCAGTATCGCCATCGGCTTCCCCTTGGAATATATTTTGTCGGATCGAGGTAACTTTGGAAGTAATGGAGTTGAAGTACGAAGAGTACATTGCGGATATTTGTGAATCTGTGAGATGACGTGAGGACTTTATGATCGCAATTGAAGTTGTATTGTATTCGGTGATTCACCGACGATCAATTTGAATATTTCTTATTAAGATCTGATTTTGTCGCCAGCCTTTTGGTTTATTATGATATGTACGGAGTAGAAAGGTGTCGGGAAATTGTTATGAAGTTATGAATTTATGGAGAGTTAATGCCCATTGAAACTTGTTTCACTGTAAGAGATCTGACCCCACCGAATATGAGACTAGGGAGAGACTGATGAAAGGACCACCAGGACTTCAGATTGTACTCGGAATCAAAGATAGAAATAGGAATAGGAATAGGAATAGGAATAGGAATAGGAATAGAAATAGAAATCATCACAATGTAACGTATAAACTATACATACGAAGTTTAAAAGTTTAACGTGTTAGTTTTGTATCAGATGTTGCTTAAAATATCATTTTGACAAAGGCATATATAATCATGAAGCTGTCTACGATAATATAAATTAACAGCTATTTTTGAAGTTTCAAGAGCATCAACTCCTAAAAAACGCCCAACCCCAACCCAAGGTATAATGAGAACATCCCAGATCAGAAAGCTAATTCTCTTTGTCGTCCCTCGAGTTCCTCTTCGTATTCGATTTTCTTTTCTGGCGAACTTCTTCTTTGGCTTCTTGGTAACTGGTGCTCTCTTTCTCTTTGCTCCAGCGGCACTCTTCTTCTTGTCATCCTCACTACTATCACTGTCACTGTCTTCACTGTCCTCTTCACCAGTAGCTTCCTCATCACTTCCAAGCCAATCCTCAATATCTTCCAAATCCTCTTCATCTTCTCCCAAATCACTAACATACTCCACATCACCAACACCCTCTTCATCCTCATATTCTCCTTCTTCTTCAAATTCGTCTTCTTCAATACCTTCATCCATATCCTCATCTCTTGTACCTTCTCCACCTCTCTCCAATCCCTTCAAAACCTTCTTCCAAATGGATTCGCTGACGTTCAATGGTTGATCACCATAAGCACCACTTCTCAATCTCTCAATCAATTCTCTCTCAATTGCTCTCTCAACCTTCGCGGCTGCCATTGCCTTTCTTTCTCTTGTTTCTTCTCTTCTTCTAACCTTAGGTGCTAACTTTGGAACAAGCTTTTCACCTAACCTCTCTTCCTCTTTTGCCAATCTCTTCATTCGGACCCCGACTTGTGTCAATCTCGTAAGTCTTTGCTTGCACTTATGTATGAGAAAGTTTGGCCAGTACTTCAATCTCTCATCGATCTGCTCGAGTGCTTTGGCATAATTGGTGGATAACTTTATGCGCTCCCACAACTTCGATGGCATATGTGCTCTTTCGATCGTCTTCATATAAAGGTAAAGGGTACCGGTTTGAGGATTCGCGCGAATAGTTGCATATCGAGAATTTGCGAGAGGACATTGATTGTCGATTGCAGAGACCAGTGACATTGTATTCATTGCGACAGAAAGTTTGATCCTTCGTAGTTCTGCTTATCATCAGTAGGTGAAGGTATACAATAATTAAGTAACCTACTTAAGTTTGAAAGAGCAGAATTGTTGGTTAATAACCTGCCAAACAATTTCATCTGACGACATGATGATGGGGATGTTGATGTTGTTTCGAGCTATTGAAAGTTAAAGTCTCTGGTTCATAACAAACAGAACAGAGATATTTTCCATGAACTTTTTTTCGGGGCAACATGAATACTGCCATTGAAGGCGGTGAGTTTTATCACGTGTATGTATCATAGCTTTTAGCCCCGCTCTCATTGGTCCATCCCCGGACTCGAATATGAAGCTATTCATTTACGAATCTTCCACATGCATCGGACAAGACTTTTGAACTGGAAGTGATATTCTTTTACGAGAATCTATCAATTGATTTCTAAAGGGTTTTCGAGAAGTTCTGATCCTCAAAAGACGGTTTCCAAATTATCCCCAAGATATCTTTTTCGTCCCGAAGCTTTCCCTGCGCATGCTCGTTTACTTCATCCATAAGTAAGGTTAATAGGCAAACCCCATCTTCGTTTGTTTTTAGCTCTTCGAGATCTAGACTACACCTCTTATCAAGTGACTTACTTGGCTTCATTACTTCCTTTTCAAAACCAGCTGGATTCGTCTTGATCACGTTTAACAAACTCAAGAATGGCATCAACATATCCGACTTATATTTACAAAATCCTCCCGTCTGATGCAAAGCCATCCTCCCCACTTCCAGAAGCTCTCCCAGTCTCCGACCTTGATAAGAGGGATGGTTTTGTTCATTGCTCTACCTCGAAACAATTGCTTGGGACTTTGAATGCATTTTTCTCTGTATGCCCATCCCACATGTCTTCTTAGATCTCAGTCTTGGCCTTCTTTAGACATATCCTTTTCATTTGTCTAATGCTAACATCTCCAAGCAACGAGTCTCACGTGTACATTCTCCGCATTAAGTATGAGAAAGTAGCTCCATACACAAATGGGAGAATGCTGTGGGTAACAGCCAGATGACATTGGTGGGATGCTGGATACGGAAGGAAAAGCTGGATTCTTTCCACACATCTATAATGGATTGAAGGTTGGCAAAGAGGAAATCGATGACTCAGGAGAGTGGGAAAGAGGTAGTGATGGATGGTCTGGTGAGGGTTGGTGTTGGGGAGAGGTGGATCGTCCTGTTTAGTCCACGGGATGAAGAGACTGGAGAAGATGAAAATGGGGAGTAGAGTCCTAGAGTTTGACTGCATGTGAGATTCAGAAGTTTTTGAAAACAGTGGAATGAGATGCAGGCTTCGCTTAGCATTTCTGGCGATCATTCTTGGAAAACCCATTTTGATCTACCTCTTCTTCCACCATAATTCGATGCAAATCAGTCCCATGTTATTTTGCGCAGGATATGATCGGGGGAGCACAAATTACTGAGAGCCACATCCACGTGAATCCTTCAAACAACTTTTCCACTGTGCAAGTGTTTCATTTTGGCTTGTTTTGTGGCTTGCGAACCTCTGAACGCGCTACATGGTAAAGTCACATCTTACTCGATTTACTTTATGTTGCATTTTGGACTTCTGTCGCCTTGGCTCCTCAATATATGTCATATATTGAGAAATCAAGATTCTGCCCTATATCCACGACTTTGGATGCCCATTGATTCGAGCTCGTATGAATATGTAGAGAGAATAGAGGGAATTATCGCAGGTTTGAATAGGGAAGTTCTTTTGATACATGCATATAGCTATCTCCCAGAAGAGAAGGGTAATAGTTCTAACAAACGACAAGTTACCTCATTCCGAGTATCCCTTCAAGAATGATGAGGTCGGTCACTTATTTGATTAACCGAGCGGTGATTAGCAAACAGGGAATAGACCAAGAGCACTTCGGTATGCACAAAGCCTTCTTCAATTTATCCCAGATCTAACTCCGTGGAAATGCAACATATTTAGCTAGAGGTGACTTTGAAAGAGCGATTTCATCTCGCAACAATTCGAGAGGACCCAGAAAATCCTCGAGATATCGCTACCAGCGACAGCAAGTGGAAATGCCACATAAAAACTACTAATAATATCAGGCTCTAACATATGAGCGATAGCTTAGTATACCCCTATGTGCCGCGAACATCCAATACAATCCCCGCCAATAGATCAAAGGTGGAACAAAACCTCCATTCCAATAATGATTAAATAATCGGAGCAGTAGTCCACCATCAAAGTACGATCAGAATGCCTATCACATCACGATCTTGACCATCATCCTATCGTTACAATAACCAACATCTTCAATCCTCCACTTTGGAATGCTCAACTCAGAAGACGAACGATTCTCAATCACCATTCAAACTCCATCCACAACCCTATAATTCTTTCCTATCTCACCAATCCCTCCACAGTCATCGATATCCAATAAGCCTTCAATCCTCCTCCTCCCGGGTAGATCTCTTAAACTCCAAGGAATCGCTTTCTTCCCCAATATTTGGAAATCCATCAATACACTCCCGCTTCTATAAGTGACATGCCACCGATGCAGATAAAGCTACGAGACCAGGACGTGTGCAATAATCATCTACATTAAATTGCAAGAGACTGGATTCGAAGACACGATTTGACAAAAATCCTCTTGCCCTATGAGCGCGTGATCTGAAGTCATATCTGAGGAAATCGAGCGTTTCCAATGTCGTTTACAAAGTTTCCAGTTTCAGTTTCAAGGTTCTGCTGGACTTGGATTGTTCGGCAGCGGAGGCAGGAGTGTCTGCGCTGGATCGGAAAGGTTGTGTCTAACATGAATCTCCAGGAAAATATCCAAGTGTAGGCCCATTTGATGGCGGCGTATCGAATAACATCTTTGGAAAGAAATTTCCCGCCTTATGCACAAATAAACATCCCCCCATCACCCAGCTCATACCCCCCCACGCTTCTCAGCTCAAAGGCCCATTTGTAGCAGGTTATCACATGGCGTCCACTAATTAACCTGTCCCAATGATTCTACTTGCGATGTGCATCTTAGTTTGCGGGAGAGCGAACTCAACAGCCCCAAACTCTTGATTCTCGGGTACACAGATAGAAGTGAAGCGACGAGAGAAAACTAGATCAATACCTCAGATCTCATCGACAATTCAAGTCCCCTACCCCCCTCCCTCTCTCCAAACCGGCGAAACCTGAGAAACACCCCCACCGCATCCAAGCTTCTCAACCTCACCCTTCCATGCCATTTCCTCACTTGCGTACGCTGCTCCGCAACTGTATACGCACCATCAATCCCAATATCCATATCCATATCCATATCCAACAATACTCCACAGATATGATGATCATGATCCAAGCCCCCAAATTCGGCACACGACGACACAGAACCCAAGCCTCACGCCAGTTTCCCACCGCATCCATACAAAAGCCACCTATCGACATCGCCATCTCCAACGGGAAAGGAAAGGGGCAAACCACCACCTTCGCGAGAGAACCAGATACATGCCTCTCGATGTGTGGTCCCGGCGGTGTGCAATGCGCGGGTGGCTCGTGCGATCGCGAAAGGATCGCTGTGATCTCGTTGCGATCTCAGCTTTCCATGATTCAGGGGAGAGTAAAGCTATTGCTTCGCAGAGCCGGGAGTTGGCCTGGTGGGTTTGCGCAGAGAGCGAGGTCGAGGCGGTGTGTGGTGTTGTGCTTGTTATCTATCAGATGGTGGATGCGATATCGTGCGAGCGAAGCAAGATTGATCGACTGCGCAAACAGTAAATAAGGAAACAACCAACCAACCAACCAACCAACGAACGAACAAAAAACTCGCGTCAGCGACCCCCATCTCTCCGACATCATCGACAGAATCGACTGATGTGATCGACGCAAGGGCCTGACATGCATGGGTTTGCTCCCATCCAAGATCCTCTTTCAAGAAAGGAGGTAGCTCGCGACTTCCCATCTATCCATCATGAATGAACGATCCCACGCAGACCAGACCAGACCAGACCAGACCAGCCAGCGCTCATGTACATACTTATACGCACACCCAAAACAAAACAAAGAAACGCATTTCAATATCAACTCAAATCCCAATTCCAAATTCAAAGAATATCTTTTCCCCGATACACAACACAATACACAACACCCCAAAACAAATAGGCTGCCCCCACGGCAGTGGCTCCCGGAGGGCCAGCGGAGCGAGCGTCTTGTCTTTTGGTTTATAATTTATGATATGTTTTGATTTTGATTTTGACTAGGAGATGATGCTGATGCTAATGCTGAGGATGTGTTTCAAGCATTTAATTAGATTAGAGTAATGGTATATTATTAGTTTATCCAGATATTAAAGTATATTCTGTTCTCTTATACCCATACTCCCATTTCACTCACTTCATAAGATATCAGGGTAAGGTTCATAAACATAACTATAGATATAAAATTTGACATTCTTTTTCATTTTCTCATTCCTATCTCTACTACCACTTCTCTATACCTCACACACTCATGTTATCTCTTTTCCTCTCTTCATACGTATACGTGTACTTCATCTTATCACATCAAGAATCATTACTCTCTGCCACGACATCTGACCCCGCCCCCCGCCCCCCCCCTGCACACAAGTCTTTCCCTCTTTACACAAACAATAGATCTCACCTCATCTCCTCACTTTGCTTCCCCCGACATTCCATCCATCCCATCCATTCAACTTTACACCTCGAATCAAAAACCACCAATCCCTGAAGCAAATCCTCAAGCCAACCCCCCCCCCAAAAGGTAAAGAAGAAGAGAGTAGTCTGAAAGTCGAAAGAAACTATGTGTTGCCTTCGTATGCAGAAGTGAAAAAAGAAGCATTACTCAAACCTGAAATCTTACAAAAAGTTGCAAGAGAACGAAAAGCAAGCAAAACAAAAAAGCAATGACTACGCTCCCACTGCCCCCAATCCATCCATAAACCCCTCGCTTTCCCTTTGCCAAAAATGACCATGTAAAACAAAAAAGTATTGTCTGTCAACCAAATTGACAGATTTTATCTACTTCTACCGGAATTCCTGCGAGAAGATACAGTAATTTGGTTGAAATAGAATGAAAAGGCCACCTGGGCCAAAAGTAATACAAGAAAAGGGAAGACTCTTTCTAGCGTTAAACAAAGTCGTTTTGAAGAGAGATTAAAAGATGGTACTCTTAACTCTCGAATGTGATCGACCTTTTCCGGAAGTTCCTGAAGCTTTCCTCATTATGTGTTCTTCCCGCTTTAGAACCATTTCACACCAACCACCTTTACCACCTGCACGTTCTTTACCCACGCAAGGATCAAGAACCGACATCCATGCTTCTTTGTCGGCTGGTGAATCAGCATAGAAATCAATAACTTCACCATTATTGAATCGAATTCTGAAACCTTCTTCAACAAACATATAACCTTCTTCATCTTCCGCAAAACCCGATTTACGACGTTTACCAGATTTTGCAGTTGTTTCCTTTTGAGTAAGTGCTCTACGATCATCAATCAACCTATTGGCGTTTGCTAGATTAATTGTCACACGAGGTTGTCGAGTAGTTTCGTGATAAGCTGTAAGTTTACTTCCTGAGAGTCTGAAGAAACGACGACGCCAGAACTGAAAATTGTTAGTAGTAAGAAGAGAATGAGGAAGGTATGACTTACAGGACAATCACACACCTTGTTGACTTAGATGGCCCTCAAATTGTCTAGCAACCTCAACTTCGGCTTCCTTCATCTCCCGAATGCAAGCATTCATACTCTTTGGCATGTCGTCATCACTAGCTCCTTTTGGCTTTGGTACGAAGAGAAGTTGTAGTTGCAGCTTTCCAACAGTGTAAGGAGCACGCTTTCGAACTGG
This sequence comes from Monilinia fructigena, assembly GCA_003260565.1. Lineage (NCBI taxonomy): Eukaryota > Fungi > Ascomycota > Leotiomycetes > Helotiales > Sclerotiniaceae > Monilinia > Monilinia fructigena. Next base: position 226,329 of record QKRW01000018.1, read on the forward strand.
TGGAGGAACACTGCGTTTGCTCATAACACTTGAAGATTGACCTGTCTCTTCAGTTGCCCATTCATTGAAAGCGGCAACATCGACGTTGTAAGGTCTTCCGTAGCAGCGAGATTCGTGATCCTTTAAACAAACATAAGATCTACCAAAGCTACCATCGGCGGCAGCTAAAGGCGAAAGAAGATCCCATGCTGTTGGTTGTGACGAGTTCTTTAATGCTTGAGCATCTTGCTGTTTTTGTTGTGCTATATACGCTGTTCTTCTTCCTTTTGTTTCATCTCGAGCTCTTTTCTCTTCTTGGGTGAAGCGAATACTCGACTGAATGTGGAAGGTTTCGATGGTTTTGTTGATTTAGTTGGAGAAGTTTGTATACGCTTTGGTGGTGCTGGTTTCTCAAGTTTGGCGTTGAGTGTCAATTGAAATTCAAGCTCATTTGGTACAACAAGCTCAAATTCTTGTCCGATAGGTGCATTTCTTCCCAATTCCAACCATGCTGTTGTAACACAATGTACACCATTATCCAAGGTTAGACTAAACCATGATCGTTCGTCTACTCTGATGTTAGTAAATTCGACATGAGATCTGACGGAAAACATACTCTTGGGTAGCGGCAAATCCAAGTCCTTTACCCCAATGACCTTGACAAAACAATCTTCCACGTTCACTACCTTCATCCGACGCAGGTTCAGCAACTTGACCCTCTGTTAATATACCTAATCCGGCAGTAGTATTGCTCTCATGACCAGGCATTGGTGGAACTGGACCGGTAGGAGGCTTCTTGCGTGGACTAGAAGGCCTAGAACTACTCTTACGGGAACCATTCCATGGCTCAACCACCCATGATTGTGGACGATTGTCTGTTTTCGTGGGTGAATTTCCGGCTGATTTGGCACCTCGGGGTTCTCTTTCATCGCTGCTAGCGACAACTACTTTGGTGTTCTGTCTCATCAAATATCCTCGCTGTCGTGAACTTTGGTTAGCATGATTATTCATTTCTCCAGGGTTATCCGGTTCGGACGCTTGTCCAGGTCCAGCAGGAAGGGAATTCGAATATTTAGAAGATAAATTAAAGGCTACCTTTGAAGATTCAATAACTCGGTCGAAATCTGACTCTAGGTTAAGTCCAAGGTCCCCACCAATATCGAGTGTAAGACTTCGCTTCTTGAAGCTAGGGGCTCGTTCTAGAGTTCCCTTTTCAGTATCGTCGTCATCATCATCATCATCAAGATCTTGCTCGCCCTCCATCGAAGGTCGATTGCGGTGTCGTTGAGGGATTGGTGGGACGACAGGACCCGCCCCACTAACTTGACGCCTGGCTTCACGCATGGCTGCAAGGTCAGAAGGTGTTACAGATGGTCTTGTCTTGAGTTTTGAGCCACTGCGTGCTTTGATAGTAGCCATTGTTTCGGGAATACCAGGGGAATCCGAGGGCGGTGGTGGTGTAGGAGATATTTTTGGAGGATCAACGAATGGATGATGAGATGGTTGATCAATTGATGATCTAAAAGGTTGATCAAGTGACGCTCTGAATGGATGGTCAATTGGTTCATCGACTGGATGACGAATAACAGATTCTGAATCCGATAGCTCCTCATCATCATCTTCTTGTGGGCCCCATTCGGATCCATCATATTCTGGACGTGAGACCATCTTCTTGAGCGGTGGAGCAGACGCAGCTTCCTCTTGAGGCTCCGTAACCTTCGCCTTCTCCTTAGCCTGGGGCTCTGGTGTGTCGTCATCCGTGTCTTCCTCCGTCTCATCCTCGGTCTCCTCTTCCTCACCAGCTTTGGGTTCACTAGCTAGAGTTTGTTGTGCTCCTCCCTCATGTGCCTCTGGTGTTTCAGATCCCTGAGAATAGTCATGTGCTTCAGACGCATTGGATACCTTTCTCTCTTCATGTGACTCTGACACATTAGAGACCTTTCTCTCCCCCTTCTCCTCTACAGGCGGAGGAGATGGCGTCATGTAAGATCTAAGACTAAGGCCAAAGTCTGTGTTGTCGGTGAGCAGTCCCGAGAACTCTGGCAATGATATTCTTCGATCTTCCTTCTTAGGATCCATTGTCATACTAGCAGGACTGATGTTTCTTGGAGTTGGTGGACCATCATCTTCCGGAACACTATTTGATTGAAACTGTGGACTTTCATGAAGTGGCATTTCAGATGGTGTTTCATCTGAATAACGACTTTCATAATCATCCTCTGTACCAACTTCACTCTCAGTTTTATGACTCTCCATCCCTGACTCTGTACGTTGATACAGATCAGGGACCGCATACATATCAGCCTCTTCTTCTTCTTCTTCTTCTTCTTCTTCTTCTTCATCATCATCATCATCATCTTCAGCTTCAGCTTCAGCTTCAGCTTCAGCTTCAGCTTCAGCTTCAGCTTCCGATTTGATAATAATGCTGTTCTCATCATCCATATCATCATCATCATCACCATCAACAGATTCGACAAAGGAATCCTCGGTATCATCTGCCTCTGTAGATGGAATAGGAGTATCCGGATCAAGATCTGCCATCTGAGCGGTGGTTGGGCGTTCGGGACTGGAACTTGGTAGTGGTGAATCCAGATTATAATCCGACTCTCGAGTAAACGGGTCCTGGCCATTCACCTTTCTCAAGATTGATTCCCTCGAAATTCTAGGTGGCAATTGGTATGACCCCAATCCTGGTAGATCATCCAATGTATCTTCATCGTCATGATCTTCATGATCTTCCTTATCCTCATGAATCTTGATGGGGAGAGCCTCTCGTTCAGGCGTTTGACTCTTGCGTGCTCCGGCCCTACGCATCCGACGTTCTCGCTGTTCCTCTCGCTCGGCAGATTTTGGTCTCCCTTCAGAAGATTTTGGTCTGTCATCATCCTGAATCATCATCAAATGTAACCTCTCCTCCAAAGTCATCTTATTTCCATTCATTCCTTGAAGGTCGGCTTTGGTAATCGAGGCTGGAGGTGGCGTCGGTAGATTTCTCGGTGAATTTGTCGCTGCACGCTCAATGCCTGAAGAAGCTGAGCCCCTTCGATCATGACCAGCCATACCAGGTAGCGGTGGTAGCGGTCGATGTTCGCCATTCGAAGTCATCGAATCATTACGAATCGCATTTAGGGCGCCCAGAAGAAGAAGGACGAGCATCGGGCATAGGGCTTCCCTCGGGACCTTCAAATGGGTCATCGTAATAGCCAGAAACGGCGCCATAGGAATTTCCAGGACCAGGATGTCTCCAATCATCCGGCCCAACCACGGGTGTTTTTTCTATATCCTCAAGAGAAGCATCGAAACTATCATCCTGCTCGAGACCATCGCCATGATAGTACAAATCTTCATCGTCGTCCTCCTCGGAATCATAACTATTCTCTCGAGAACCCGTTCCGATAGATGATATATCCGGTGTGGCCAACTCGTACTCATTAATCTGTGGTGGAGCGACGTCAAAAGTAACACTTTTCGCATGTCTGTGCAAGGATCGTCCCGGTGGAAGCTTTCGTTCATCATCAGAATCCTCTTCGCCAAACGTATTATGCTCCGGATCGTAAAGTGCTTTTCCAGCAAATCGACTAGTTGCCATGGATGATTTCGTAGGGGAAATTTGATCTTTGCTGGGTGATCGCAAACCGTTTGTTGGTGCAACTTTCAGAGGCTCTCTGTTAGGAAGCAGGGGAGGTGGACTCGCCAGTGACAGACTGGTTTTACTCTCCGTCTTCCCACGGCCAAATGTTCGACTTTGTTCTGATGATCTAAACCCTTCCAAACCCTTTCCTCCATACGCATTCCCTTGCATGTTCTTCGCTAATGGTCTCTCAATAACCGGTATCGACATTGGATCGTATTCTAGCTTCTGCTCCCTTGCGTACATGGTACTATTCTTAACACGCGACGCGCGTTGCAGACGTTCGATTGACGATTTTCTGGTTGGTGATATTGACGAATCCTTGGGTAAGTTCTCTATACTGATTCGATTGGGAGTACCTGGATCACGCTTCTGCCAGAAAGAGATGTGGCGAGGAACCTTCTGCGGAAGTGAATGGGGATGATTGGAATGGAGATGAGTCCCCATGGAGAGCCATTTTCTATGTCGTTGAGATTAGCTTTTAAATGTCCGAACGATGCGCTGCAAATAGCACATTTGCATTCCTTACCTTGGTAGCCTGATTGTAACTTGGAGAATTTCGTCTTTGGGCCGTTGGACCTAACTCTGACAATGGTCGCGGTGTCGAAGTTTTGATGGGTGATGCAGAAGAACTGGCGGTACCTTTCTGAATCCTCAAGGGAGGAACCTACGTGAGAAGATATATTAGACATCATCTTTACACAGACGAACACTCCTTTTCCCTGACGCGATCTATTACTGAAATCAATTTATTGATTATGCGCTTACCGGTTGTGAGGATGAAGCCATGTTATAGTCTCATCCACCAAGAATGATCGATCGATCCTCCACGGCCCCAAATCGCAAGTTTGTCTTTGTGGAGAAGATTATCACCTTGCAGTAGCCCAGATGTAGCTTTTGTGGAATGTGGGATTGTGGACAAATGATAATGTTGATAACCACCAATTCAGAAGTGTGGAAGTGTGGAAGTGTGGACGTCTGTCAAGAAACAAAGGCGAGGGATACGAGAATGCGCGTACGTGAGTAAAAGTGAGTAAATACTACTAGTGAGTAAGTAGGTAGGGAGGTACGGGGGGTTTTTTTTTATAAAAAAAAATCAATAAAAGAGAGGAACGAATGTAAATAAGAGTTGATGGTGATTGATGGTTGAATGATAATAAAAGAAGAAGAGAATTTCAATTCCTTATTATAAAAAGTCCCTTATTATTGTATTCCCTCTTAAATTATTATTGTTTTTTAATGGGGATTTATTTTAATTAAAAAAAGGAGAGGGGTTTCCAATAATAAAAGGAGAAACTCGACTGCAGGTGGTTGACGATGTTGATTGTCTCTTGATTCGGTGAAGGAGAGAGGGAGGGAGGACGGAAGACGAGGGAAGAATGAATAAGCAATGTGAAGAAGTGAAGCAGAGAAGCAGAGAAGAAGACGAATAGAAGAGAAGAAGAGAGAGGGAGAGGGAGAGGGAGAGGAGGAGGAGGGAAAGTAAGAGGAAGAGGAAGAGGAAGAGGAAGAGGAAGAGGAAGAGGAAGGAAGAGGAAGAGGAAGAGGAAGAGGAAGAGGAAGAGGAAGAGGAAGAGGAAGAGGAAAGAGGAAGAGGAAGAGGAAGAGAAAGAGGATAATTGGATGATGTTTATTTTTTTTATTATTATTATTTATTTTCTTGAGGGGAGGGATTGGAAGAGAAGGTGTGGTGTATCAAGCAAAATATAATAATATTTGTTGTATATCAATCACTCTCAAGGGAAGAAGTAGGTAGATAGATGAATAGATGGATAGATGGGTAGATGAATAGATGGGTAGGTAGGGAGGTGGGTTGGGTGGTAGGTAGAGAGAGACAAAAGGTAAAAGAGGTAAATAAAGGTAAAATGTAAAATGTAAAAAGGTAATAAATAATAAAAGGTAATAAATACTAAAAGGTAATAAGTAACAAAAGGTAATAAATAATAAATAGGTAATAATCTAGATAAATATTTACTAGGTAGGTAAATAATAAGGTAGGTGAGGTATTCATTAGCTAATTAGTAGTTAAGCAATAAATCAATTTATCAATTAATTAATTAATTAGTAAATTAATCTATTAATCTATTAATCTATTAATCTATTAATCTATTAATCCATCAATTCATTAAATCCATCCATTTATCTAATCTATAGCTAGAGAATAAAATAGAACTTTCATCCTACTATATTTATTATTTTTTTATTTACTTACTCTATTCTTTTCTTTATTCTTATTTATTATTACTTTATGTATTACTTCCAAGGTTTCCTTTTCATTACTCTATTTATTACTTTTTATTTATTATTTCTCTTATTTATTCCTTACTTATTATTACTCTACTTACCTAGGTATTACTCTACTTATTACTCTACTTTTACTCTACTTATTACTCTACTTATTACTCTACTTATTACTCCTACTTATTACTCTACTTATTACTCTACTTATTACTCTACTTATTACTCTACTTATTACTCTACTTATTACTCTACTTATCTCATAAAATAGATTTACTCCATATATCCCATTTACCCAAACAGGAACTAGTAATAAAATAAGAATGAAATCCTCACGGCTGACTGGTCGACCGGTCACCCGTAATAAAATAAACAACAACCAGAAATTGTAATGAATGAATGAATGAATGGATGGATGGATGGATGGATGGATGAATAACTCTAAATGGTAGCCCTGGAGGTAAGCAGCCATCTACTAGTACCTTCCAAGGTTTTAGTCACTGTCCCAAAAGTGGATCCAACCACGTCGCTCTAGCAACCGTGCTCCTTTTTTCTTGACTACCCGACAGTGGAAGATGGGAAGAAATGCATGTCAAGGTTTCACGTCCCGCAATGGGAATTCACCCTTTACGGAATCTCAACACGGTCATTGGCTCATTCCCCTTTTTAATTGATACCCAAAACCATTCAGATTTGAAACTTTTATTCTATTTTGAGTAACTTTTAATCTTCGAGTATAATAATGATGAAAATAATGATAATAATGATAATAATGATCCATTCATAATAGTAAAAGTGAGAATATCAAGTATTATTATATTATCTATTCATTCATTATCGTTTAGTGGTTCAAGTCAAATAAAGCGATTTGTTTTGTTTTTGTTAGTCTGTTTGTGTCTTTGTAGTAGATATAGTAATATGAACGGGATATTAAATATAGATATGGATATGAAGATGGAGATGGATGGAGATGGATGGAGATGGATATGGAGATGGAGATGGAGATGGAGATGGAGATGGATATGAATATGAATAGAGATGGAGATGGGGATGGATATGAATATAGATATAGATATAATTATAATAAATATATGAATTACTCTTATTTATATTGCTGTCTGGGTAGTTTCTGTGTTTTGGTAATAAAACCCAGTATATATTTTATATTCAATATAAATATTAATATAAATGTTAAATATATAAACATATATTACTATTGTCTATAATTAATTGATTGAATCATTCTATTGTCTTCAAAATACATCCATCCATCCATCCATCCATCCAATCCAGGTAGCTAATAGTTTCTGTGTCTTAACAATAACAATAACCTTAACACAATATACAAATTGCTATTATCTACATCCTTTATTGGTTGCGCCATTCCATCTATTGTCTCCAGCTTTGAAATATACTCCGTAGGTATGCATGAATATAAACTACCTATTATATATTGCCTATCTAGGTAAATAGAATTATAAATCACTTATTATTATACCAGTATCATTGACTCTGAGCCATCCATCCATTCATTCTATTATCTTGGAAATACACCTATCTGATACTCATTCATTCATTACTCATTCATTACTCATTCATTACTCATTCATTACTCATTCATTACTCATTCACCTTACCCCTCACTCACCTTACCCAAGTACTCTGTCCTCACTCTTATTATTATTGTAATCCCATATATAATACAATAATAAATCTTCATCTCACCACATGCATACAAAGTATACCCTTGGAACACCCAACACCTCACACGCTCAACACTTATTACAATTCCACCTCCATCGCAAACGTAAACAAAAGGGGATGGATGAACCCAACTACAAACAATACCTACCTACCTACTCCACCATCAGCTACCAACAAACCGCAATAATATACAATAATCTACTGTACATATCTCCCATGCAAAAAACACAATGCGAGTTTCATGCATGGAACATCTCTTATAGGTGCTTTTCGCTATCGTATATCTTATTAATACCTTACCTACAGATAGGTACATGCATATACATATGCTGCTATTGTGCTTGCTTGCTTGCTTGCTTACTTACTTACGCACTTCGATCCCTGGCTACTGCATGCATGCATGCATGCACTGCAGCAGGTAATGTATATCAATCCCGTGTTTGCTGCTTGCCATCGTATCTATCAACGAATACCTTGCAATGATTTGTAGGGTGTATGTGTTGATGTATTAATACATAGGTAGGTGTTCATGGATGTATATTATGTATGTCTTGAAATATCCATGGATGTATATTATATATCGTGTATACCATCTTTGAATATATACATTTATATATATATATATATCTATTTTAATCACTGTACATACCACTCTCATATATACCATATATACCATATACATATCTATATCTATATCTATATCTATAAGCACACACATGTTAATCACTATACATACCACTCTCATATATACACTCTCATATATACCACTCTCATATATACCATATACTCATTTATATCTATACACACACACATCCTCTCATACATACCAATCAAAACAAGAAAAAAACTCAAAATCTTGGGTCTTTCCGATTTCTACCCACCTACATAAATCTTCCGAAGCTATATCCATGAATTCTTACTAGAATAGTTCGATAAAATAGTTCCATGTGTCTAACAAAACCTACCCTCATCCCCGATTCAGCTGAACATTGAAGGATTGACAGCTCGCCATCACCTAGGGAGTTCCCTGCCTCGTGAACTGAACAAAATCTCACCGGTTGCCGAAATGGGACTTTTTTCAATAACATGGCAACGACAACAAACAATAAACAACCAAAATAAGAAAATAACAACAACAAATGACATCAGCCTTATCGTTCTTTGAGCCTCAAGCTGTGCACAATGTGACGTTGAGATTATTGGTTGCTTTCTTGCCTGCTTGCCTGCCTGCTTGCTTGCTTGTTTGTTTGACTTGTTTGACTTGTTTCAACACAATTGACCAGCTCATTAGCGTATTGTTGAATTAAAAAATGAACATCACCGGTCTTGGCTTTCAGTAGCCCCATTGTTCTTCTATCGAATCTCCGTCATGAATCAACAGTGAACAATGAACATTCCATACCTAGGCCAGGATGGATGGGTTTGGGTCTCCAGATAATATCATATTTCAATGTGGAGCTAAGCAGGACCATGGTTATCTATCTTGCATACGAGGACCACATATCCCAAAACAGTTCCCAAACTATACGAAGCATGACTTTCAATATCGGAGAATTTGGTAGGCCCGGCGGAATCCAATGATTCGACCGTCGGGATTGGCACGACGGCTTCTTGCTCAACCTTTGCATTTCCCCATGATGACTTCCCCCCCCCCAAGTCTACTGTAGGTAGGAGTGGGATAATTTATTGAAGAAACAGGTCATGTCCCACATTATCGACAAGGTTGATCAACATCCTCCTTTCAGGTACAGCATGGGGGGGGGGGGTGAGGCCTTTGCCCCGTTATTCTAGACTTCGGTAACCAAATGCCAGCGCCGGAAACTTCCTTCCTATTTCTTCTCGTGCAAAGTCTCTCGGCAACATCATTCTGCAAGTAATGCAATGTACTCCTTGTTCGGGAACCACAACTGTTACTCGAACTCTCTTACATGTCCGTCATGCGAACGAATGCTCACAAACTTCATTATAAAGACGCAGGATCGCAGGTCACGAATCGAACCATGCCTCCACAAAGAATCTCGAACGAACATCTTGGAGAGGAATCAATGGTCAAAGAAAAGGAAAAATACATTAATTTGTCTATCAAGTCAAAGTCAAATATATTTGCAATGAACACGAGATCACCCCGAGGATTGGGTAATATTGTAAGCCTTCATTTCATAACTGGCATTGATTGCATTGCAATTGGGTGAGGTCCCCTGATCCTTCAACTGAAATGACCGAGTCCTCACTCATCCTGGTAAGTTTGTCCTTTGTTTAGTATGGGGCTTGGAGATATACCCAGACCGTAGCCCTAAATTATTTGGGTCGTCGGAATTTCTCGAGGTTGATGATGGGAAATTGAAGACAATAATTTGAAGAGAAGGCATGAAAGTCGAGATGCTGGTAGGCTAAATGCTGATGATCTATCTATGCACATCCTCTTAAAACACAGGAGCTCGGGATGAAGGAAGTCTGGTGGTCCATTGGTCCATCAATTCTACAGTAACATGACACGTGCAGGGTTGTCGGGGGTATCGTCAGAGTCTTAAATATGGCACTATGATGCGGAATTATCGAGAAGAGAATCGGGAGTGGTGATCAATTGAACTCTAACCAACATTCGATGCTCCACTTCGTCCATTTCGTGGGCGTTTAAAAGGTGAGAGCTAGCCCATTCGGGATTAGTTCATTCCGTTCCCGGTGAAGTCACATTGGAGAAACAGCCGACACATTTTCAATAACTTCATTCATTACTTTCATCATGTCCAAAGGATTCATAGATTCATTAATAGAACACGCATTGCACCCACTCTATTGAGACGAACTTTGGTTAATCATAGCTATGATCTTCGTAAGCAAATCTAATCTATCAACGTGGTCGGTCTATCAATTGACCAGAATCTTTTGGAATTTCGAACCCGGAATGGACGTTTTAAATCAATCGGAAATTGATGTACCTTCTAGTCAAATTTGATTTTCGATTTTTTGGGGAATATGTATATTTGTTTATTGATTCAGTCCTCGAGTTTATGCAGGGAGAGAGTCAAGTTTGGCCATCCTACAAGTGAGAGTAGATGGATTGACTTGTCATCAATCATGATCTCTCGAGTTTCTGATGATTTGAAATTCGGTCCATTAGAGTGAGGCTCTTATATCGGTCTAATCCATCACTTATTGGAATGTTAAACGGTTTGGAAGGTCGCAAAGAATAGTCGTGTTTACGGTCTCAAACGTCTTCAAATCTGAGATCTTTCGGATCTGAAATTGTGCAAAATTTCATTGGGCATTGTCGGTATCTCTTGTGTCAAAGTGGGCATAACATGAAAGAGATTAGCCTCTCCCCCATCTCTTTTTCTTAAGGGGGTGGTTTTGAAGGTTTCCATATTTTCCAGTCTGTCAAATACTCATCCGGGGCCGAGGCGCTACGCGCGCCCCCTTTCTTCCTGTAGACTTTTTGATGAGGGCTGTAAAGCGCCAACAGTTCGAATTGCGGGGCAATCTCAAATTCGTACTCTCGGATGATGTTGGTGACCCAGAACCTAGCCATGTTTGCTCTCTTCAAAAAATCATAAACCTGCTCCATGTTTTAGCCATTCTCAAGACTTTCTTGTCCTTCATCCTTCGGGGTTCATGAGCTCGTTTGGTATTTCGTGAATAAAATGTCAATTCAAACCACTTTATTATTTATATCGCTATGGGTAATAGAAGTCTTGGGTCTTGAAACACTCCCAGAGAAAAGTAAGTCAACTGTAGATTACTTTTTTCATAATTGACAGTAAATAGCGACTTCCATCTCATATAATGCAACATCTGCAGATTTCAAAGCAGCAACCGTAACTCCCGGAGTCAGTCTCGAATGCTGCTATCTATCATCTTTTGAGGTCGGTAAAGTTCTCTGGTATTCCGAAAGTATCAACATTACCGTAGCAACAATTTTCTACCATTGTCTATAAATATGAGGACACAATTATTACAAGTATTCAAACTCTATCAACCAACTCGACGTACCGTCAAACCCCATAACGCGGTCATCTATTCATGGTCTTCCTACAACCATCATTGAGACTGGTTTGGGAGTTTACCGAAGCAGAAACAAAATTTATTCGTGGAACAGCTTTCATCGATCCCTATGGAACAGTTTTATGAATCACCGACACCTGTTTGGGTTTACACAGACGTCATTTACGCGACCGCATCACCGGAATTGAAAAATAGTGCCAATGCATGTCCTGATCCAAGTGATATCAAGAGCTCAGCCGGCGATGAGATTTCTCCATACCCATCAGGTTTTTTTCTTGCCGATGAGGATTCTGAATATGGATGGAATTCTCCAGGGGCAATCTCGACAACATTACCAACACAACTACGTGACTGGATGATCAACCATGTAGAAGCGGATAGAGCAAATCCCCTTACAAATCTCGCGCAATGTAAGTTGGGTGCTGGAAGAGGTGTACCTACAGCTTATGTTCCCTACAATGAAATCACGGCATCTCTCATCACCACCTCCACTATTCTTGGGAATTACGGCACCCAGGATCGTATCAAGCACCATCGACGGAATAACTACTACCAAAACATCGCAATCAGTTTCTGCAACGTTCGTCAACCCCTCAATCCCTTATTCCACTCAATCAACCACAACCTCCATCACTGCAACTACAAAATTGGTTGATCCGGAGAAAATGTCCGGATTGTCAAGTATACAGTCAACAAGCACGACTGGGAATGCGGTACTCTCGTAAATACGATTACGTCCAGCGCGGCGGTATCAACTGACTCCATTTCGCAATCTTTGAGTACGCCCCCCCTCCCCAGTGATGAGGATGGAAAGCGCGGACAGAAATAGTTTTGACGGTTGGGGCGGGCAAGAAGAGTTCGACGGAGATGTTGGGGGGAGATGTAGTGACAGCTGCGGTTGGTGGGGCGGGTCGGGGCGGAGTTGTAGTGGTTATGGATTGGGGGCTGCGAGCACGAGTCTTTCTGCGGTAGGGGGGAGCGTGTCGGCGGTGGTGAAGAACTCGGGGTGGGGAGGGGGTGCTGGAGGGGTGGTGGGGTGTTGGGGTGGGGGGGGTTTGGTTGGCTGGTGGCTTGGGGGTAGGTTTTTGGGGTCGGTGTTTGGGTTGGGTATTGGGTATTGGGTATTGGGTATTGGTATTGGTATTGGGTATTGGGTATTGGGTATTGGGTATTGGTATGGGTATTGGTATTTGGTTGGGATTGGATGGACGGAAAAATTATTAAGACATTTGGGGTTTGTGTTCATGATCATGGGCTGGGAAATTGTATATTGTGTGGATGTTTGTATGCTGTATGTATGTATAGGTATAGGTATAGGTAGATAGAATTGCATATACGAATGAGTATAACGAATAGACGAATAACGAAATACAATAGACGAATAGACGAAGAAAAGAAGAAAATACCTATATAGTACCTACGTATGTAGCATATATATATATTACCTAGGTATATCGAATTCACCACCAGACATCACGAGCACGCACCACACCCAGCAGCTGACTAATCACCAATCGTCAACCCAACCAACCAGCCCACAGCCTCAGCCTCGGCACACCCACCTAGATCTAGGCACCTAACCCAGAACCATCTACACTTGCACCGGCAAATCCAAGCCCAAGCCTAAGCACAAAGCCCACGCCCACGCCCACGCCCGTCGCCAACAGTAGTAGCAGGTAGGCGCGTTTCACCAGACCACGTCTCTCGACCGCGCATGGATCTTTGAGTTTGGTGGTTGCTTGTGCTGTTTGTTTGTTGGGTTTGAATGGGATGAATGGGATGAATGGTGTGAATGATGCTTCCTCTAAAGTCATGGATTTTGTGAGTATGGCTCTTTTTTTCTTTATGGGGATGCGGGGGGTTTCTGTTGTTGTTGTTGTTGTGTTGTTGTCTTTTTTTTCTTTTCTTTGCTTGCTTGCTTGCGGCTTGGGGATTTGGTTTGCATGGTGGTGGTTTGGGTGATGGATGCGGTGTTTCGGGGTTGGGGGGGGGGTGCTTGGTGGCTAGAGGCGTACAGTGTGTGGGCGGGCGGAGTGTATATTGCTTGGAGGATGGGATACTAGTACATGATGGATTCGCGGTTTTGCTAACGGTTTCTTCTGGTGTGTAGTGGCAACGCTTGATCGCGGGCACATCGCTGGCGCCAGCCGGCAGTAAAGCTACCCTGAACAATCCTGATAAACGTCTGGCGAAGTTTTAAGAGGGAATACAATCGTCTTTTGGTACGTGTGGTCTTTTGGGGATGGCGGGAGAAAGCAGAGGGGATAGGGGAGAAGATGAGGAGAGGAAGGCTGACGGAGATGATGATGTAGCAATTATGGCGCAGTGCAGCGCATCTAGCTCGAGATTACGAAACCGCAGAACAAATACGAGTCTGTCTTTCGGAAACCACTCGAGTCCTCAGCGATGAATCTCGTCGTCCTCTGCCGCATCCTTGCATCGCGTTTGCGGCGGAAAAACAAATATACATTTCGATTGGCAAGATTTGCAACAACATCATATAACGAGGGGATTATAAGGGAGGCGGTATCTCTCTTCGCTGCATTGCTTGATAGCGAGGAGGAGAATTTCGTAGAGAATGATGTCTTTGCTAAAAGTTTGATGAATTTGTTGGTTCGTATCACCGGGGCGAATAGCATCAGTTTGGGCTCGGAATTAGTGGTAGAAGTGGTGGAGTTGTCGTTTAATATTACGACGAAGATTAGACTAGATCCAGAGATTTTACCCGTTTGGTTTACCTCTCAACGAAAGGATGAGGATGCTGCAAAGGCATGTGCTGCGGATCCTCATGAGAAGTTTGCAGGAAAGACCCATAAGGAGGATTTTCAACTATTTTATCTCTTGATTGATTACATACATGAAGAAGGGAGATGTGGGGATTTTGCCCGAACAGGTCTCCTTTATATTATCGAGGCTGCTTCGAATGATGTGGCCTTGGAGCAATGGATTGTTGAGAGCGATTTGGCTACTCTCATGGCTACAGGTCTTGGTGCTCTTTACAGTCAGCTCAGTCGAAAACTTGTTATCGATCATCCTCCCGATGCGTTACCTCCCGTTTTAGCACTTTCGGATTATCGACATCCTCTCACAACACATGAGATTGTTAGCTCGGTTGATGACGATTATCAATCACACATGGAGACATTCCTGTCGCATTTGGTCTTCTGGCAAGATGTTCTCAATCATTGCAAGTCTGTAGAGGTTAAACAAACCCTTCTGGAACACTTTCAAGTTATCTTTCTACAACAACTACTGTATGACGTCCTGAGTATCTTTTTTAACCATTGAAACTAACATCCATAGCTATCCATCATTACTAGAATCCTCGGATGTTGATGGAGGGTCATCAGTTGCAGTTTTGACTTATCTACGTCGAATTCTGGAATCTTTAGATCATCCGGATATGATTCACCTTATACTTCATTACCTTTTAGCTTTACCTGATACTGCACCCGCACCTTCAGGTTCGAAGGCTTCCGTTAGCGCAGCAAGAAAACGAAAGTCATTAGATCTTGCAACTTTGGTGGCTTTGCAAGTGGAAGGTGGTGCCCCGGCACTATACAACTTGGTGGATCTTATTCTCGGAAGTCTGAGATCAGAAAGTTCACAAACTGTCACCGTTACCCTACAGCTTGTTTCTGTTATCTTGAAGAGACATCATCGATATGCTGTGACAACATTACTTCGAACGGGTCAAGGACTAAGTGATGGACCACAACGCTCCATAGCAGCTCATGAAAGAGAAATAGAGAGCTTGCTAACAATGGCTGAGGATCTTGGTGGTGATGATAACTTTGATGAGGTTTACGAAAATCATATCAAGGATAGTATGAATATCCTGGAAAGTCATAGTTGTTCTTTAGCACTCGTTGCTCCTAAATCAGCCAGTGGGACTTCTAAGTTGCCAAGTTCACAAGCCACAATTCCAGGTGCGCCCAGGGATATTCGTCATCATACTCTAAGACCTGAGGATCCTGTTCTTATGACTTTACTCGATATTCTATCGACATTTTTCATCAATTCTGTCGAAACGAACCTTTCGCTCACAGCAGCAATTGTAGATTTGGCAACTTGTGGTTTCATGAGTGTCGATGGTTGGCTTTTGCCTGATCCTTCAAAATACGTATATGAGGAAGCGGAAGAAGGAAGAGCTGAAGAAATCATAGATGATCTTCTTCTCGCTGATATAGGAGATCCAGATGAAATTCAAGAAAGATCACAAATTCGTGCTCTCAAATTAACACAACGTCGTCTAAAATGGGCAGCCACCCCAAAACCTGAACTATTTACGCGACTCGATATGCTTGTCGATCAAGTCAATAGTTATCGAGCCGAAATTCCTCGGTTTGATGATATCCTTCAACAACGTCGTGATGCTTTTCAACAAGCAGCATCTATGTCTACTCCAGTTCGTCATCGACAGAGAAGTTACCGCGACTCGTCTACTCATGCCGAATCGCCTCCTCGTCAATCTGCCCTTGAGAAAGTCGCTCAAACGTATTTTCTCTGATTCAAACACACCCTCTCGATCAGGTTCTCCACAAACTCGCGGTCGACCTTCTAATTCCAACCGTGAACAAGGAAGTGCAACTGGTAGTCATGGTCTCTCGACATCTACCAATCGTACTTTTGAACCCTCCACTACAGTTACCGTTGGGCAATGAAACACCTAGTCGAGGTAGTTCTCATTCGAGAAGTAGTATGTTGCCCGATGACGATGTTACTGTACACAAGACGAGAGTCCCACCTAGTCAGACTGCGGTTTTGCGGCTGTTGATCAGGGACTTTTGAATAGAATGGTGGGGATCCCAACTCTGAAGGAGGTGGCTCCTGTACCATTCCCGGACTTGAAGAAAGTGAAAGCTGAGGAGAAGGATACCGAGGCATCGGAGACGACGGATGGTGCGGTGGAGAGTAAGACGTTAGCGGAGAGTTATGAGATGGGTGAGAGTGAGAGCGTGGATGGCAAGGGGAAGGATGGGGATGGGGATGGAGATGGAGATGGGAAGGATCAAGAAAGTGGCAAAGATGAAGAAGGAAAGGGTGTTGTTGGCGAAGAAAAGGAAGAAAAGAAGGTTACCGTTAGTCATATTCTGACTAATGTTATTGTGTTGCAGGAGTTTTTGCTCGAGCTGGCCGCTTTGGTGCAGGTTCGGGCGGGCTTGTTTGGAGAGGTTAAGTTTGTTTAGGTGAGGTGGTGTTGTCAGAGAGGAATAGGATTGCGATTTGGAAGGGATGTGGAGAAGTGTGTGGTCTGGACTGGAGGGGAAGAGGGAAAGGGAGGATCCATAGATGAATAGATAGTTTTAGTTACTGCATTATGATACCTTTTTGGTTGTATATCTTTTTCTTTTTTCCTTCTCTTTTCTTTTCTTTTCTTTTCTTCTTTTTGGTGGTGCTGAATGATGATTAAACAATCGGTATCTTGATGATAATGACTTGGATTGGTTAGGTGGGTGGGTGGTGGTCGTGATGGATGTTAGCTATAGCTAGCTAGAATTGTGGATCTTGTTAGAATGATGAATGATTCTTATTATTTTTTATTTTTTATTTTTTATTTTTAGTATGCGCAGGCTTATTGGGATCCATGGATGGATGGATGTTTTTTTTTGTACCATGGAATTGTAGATGTGCAACAACACCTGGAGTGATATTTTCTATAGATGTGATTGGAGTATGATGGATGATGTTCTGAGAGCTGCTACTTGATCATTGATAATAAATCTGGATCGTGGCAGGAGCTATGGGTAAGAATACAGCGCCAACGTCATTTAAGAGATTGTCAGCATCAGGCCTGCAAGATAAGAACTCAGATGTGCAAACATACAAAATCATTCTGGAATGATCGCCATACTGTTTTGTGGTGCGTCATGATCAGCGGTTCAGACTCCCATGGAAGTCGTTGGATTCGAAACTATCGAGCGCTGCGCGAACACTGGACCGGAATCCTCTGGCAACTGGGATATTCGGATGTGCAACGCAACTAACCAAGGGGTATGTATGATGGGATGTCATCCGTGTTTCGTTTGTCATGAGTCGAGCAGGCCACGAGCTCGCGTGATGTTAGGTTAAAGTTGGCTTGAGCCTGGTTCGTGTCTCTCGAACGCTTACCTGGATGAGATGGACGGCGCTGTAGGAAATGGCTTCACGTGGGCACTTCTGAAGACTTGCAAGGATCGGGCTGGCAATTCCGTCTCTGTAGACATGCAACACATTCTATTTGGAGATTGGTGTTGGACTTTGTGTTTGATGGTTGTCCATGTGCGGCGGCTACTTCGGGACGGCTGCGCCTATCTTGAACCATGTTGAGAATCACGAGCTGGGCGCGGCGGGGGATATGTATGATGGTAGGACTATCTAAACACCATCTATCTGCAGACTTGAAAGGATCCCCCTGTTAATTTGAAGTTGTAGATATGCAACAAACCTACCTGGAGAGCCTATTTAGACTCTATTTTGTGCGAACAGTGCTATGGAGCCACTGGTGATTGCTCTAGGAAGAAATCAGCTCCTCTGAATCTGTAAACGATGCAATGAGCAGCTAAAGCCCAAGTTGGGGACTTGTCAGGACCACCCTGGTAATTTGAATCTGTAGATGTGCAACAGAATGGATCTTGAGAACGTTGTCGAGCTTGGTATGATTTAGATATGAAGTTGAGAAAGATTTTAGGATTAGTTTTTGAAATCGTTTGGCTATAGAGATACCTGATGTAAGCAGTTGCAAGAACTAACTGAAGACTTGTCAGGAGCACCCTGGCAATTTGAATTTGTAGACATGCAACAGAATCGATCTTGAGAACGTTGTTGAGCTTGGTGTGACTCAGATATGGGATCAAAAAGCGTCTAGGGGTTGGTTTGTAATTAGTCTATAGATATTCTATTAACGATATATCGAAAGACCTGTAATATGCAGCTATAATAACTAGCTGAAGACTTGTCAGGACCACCCTTATAATCTGAAATTGTAGATATGCAACAAAAGTGTTTGTGACTGGAATGAAAGGCAGTGACAAGGGTGTGTCACCGTGGAGTTCACATGAGCGGAAAGAGTCATGGATCCAGATATTTGTAAAAAGCAGAATTAGAAGGTGTAACTGTGGACTGTAGAGAATGAAAGGGGGCAGTGAATATAGAAAATGCAAATGAAAATGGCTATATTGACAGAAGAGATTTCACTACCAGACCGTATCCTAATATTTTTTTAACTGCTCGTGCTTATCCAATGCACCCAAGAAGTATGCAATCACGCTTATTACGCGAATTAGAAATTGAATTTGAAATCTAATGAATCATAGGGTTAGCGAGCTAGGTCTTGGCACAGGCGTTTTCAAAATAATAAGTCGACACTATCCCCTCTTCCATTTCACATTTACCCTTTTCATCTTTCAACAGCACCCCACCATATCTTCATTCAAGTAAAGAACTCATAAATCTATCGCTCTGCACTCATACAAAATTGAAAACCTGCACCTAAAAGATGCCTTGCCAGTGGAGATCCCCAAAAGAGAGAGATTGAAGTGTAAATGGAAAGGTTATAGGCTGTAAAATCTAGAGTAATGACTGTAACATAGAAATTTAGAAACGTAATCGAATTTTCTGCAATCGTTATTCAAGAAAAGCCTATCCTATCCTGGCATGGCGATGATTATGATTGATAATCTTGTTGGAGACAATAGGAGTCGTGTAGCTCAGCATAGGGCTAATATAGTAGAATCTGTGCAAACCTGACAAGAGGAGAGTTTACACCTTGCTAAATGCAGCAGAAGATAACAGATTATTACATGGTAACTAGAATTGAGATTTGACCATGTATCTACCTAGGATACGTAATAGGCTGCAGGTGTTCGCTCCCTATAATGTTCAAGTAAAGTATTTGAAATTAGGACGTAAAATACGATATCCCAATGAATGACATTTTTTATTTCGTATAATTTACACTATTACGCACCAAAACATAAATATTAAGTATGCTCTAGTCTTCGAGGGCTTCTTCTAGCGATCGAAGAATGGTATGTACCTGTTACAACGGATTAGTAACAGGCTGTAGAATCACTGACTTATAGGCTATAATGGTATTATAAGCCTCAGTAATTCAGCTGCAGTATACCGGGGGACACTAGGCACCCAAGGAAAGCCTCAGGCATGTATATAGCATTAGTCATAGGATACCCTAGAAACCTAGAACATAGTTCCAGGACAGTAGGTCCTAGGAAAGACAGAACACAGTAAGCAAGAAGGCTTCACTAGAATTAGTAATGTCCCAGGGGATTAGCCCCAGGACAAAAGAATAAGCTAGGACACCAAGAGTCACGGGATTAGTGTCCCGTGATGGACAGCTCAGGAACGACAGCGCTCCAGGAACGACCGGCTGTCCCAGCTGTCCAAGTAAGACGAAGATCTATATAAGGGAATGAGTTTTCATTACAATGTACAGCTTCGTGCTCAAGAACAATCATTAGTTTCATTACTATAGTTACGAGAATTGCAACCAGTTACAACCTTATTGAATTCCTACTTGAAGTCTAGTTTAAACCACCTCGAGAGATCTCTAGACACTTCCACGTGACCCTAGAGGCAGCTCCCGTAACAGTACCTCACTTCACATTCTGCTTCCTCTGTACCAAACAACAAGATCTTCTCTCCGAAGAATCAAATAACTCCACACATATTATGTAATAAATCAACCACAATTGAAATGTTAGGCTCACCAGCACATTGCCAAAGTACCTATAGTCCAAAATTTCCTCTCACTTTTCTCCTTTCTCCGTCGACGAGACATGACGACTAGACATTTCCACCAAAAAAAAGGGGCATCTTTTTGAGACTTGTTTAACACCAGCAGGGGAAACCAGATTACCCGCAACCACCCCAATGAGCCCATTCAGAAGGCCAAGGTCTGGGATAACTTAAGATTTAATCAACACTTACAGACAACGGATAATATGTTGTAGTAAGATATCATTCAACGCTGGCAAGATCCAATATACCTGTCAATACACCCAGGAGACCAACCGGAGGATTTGCAGTATCTAGTGTATCTCATATCTGAATTTGAGCGGTCGAGAGTAGCAGGAAGATTAGGACCTTTCTCAGAAGAAAACAAGAGGGATCTTGTCGTGATGTCATGAATAAATCCCAATGGTAAATCCTCTATCACAACACCTAAAAGACCAAGTAGAGTACTGAGTGTATTCTGCGGTTCTCTTTTCTATATTATGTTGTCCGAGTTCTAGGAGACTAGATTTAATTGTTCGACTATTTACTTCAGGTTCTCTCTTCACGGCGTCTTTGAAACTTGATGATGCGGGTCTTTCGTGATGTGCACCTATGAAAATTCCTCCTATGACAACTGGTGTAATGCAGCATGACTAAGATCATAATTATCGAAGCGTGTTCAGGCATTGTTTTGCTACCGTGTTTCAGACTTTCGATGACATCAATCCAATACTAGGTGAATCGTCAAATACGATGAAAGCAGTCAGGCCCGTAATTTCTATCTATAGAATCATCGTTTGTAGGCGATTAAGTATCGGGAGATGCGTCGTTTCGAGTATGAATTGTCTAAAATGCTCATCCACATTCACATCACATACGATAAGATAAAAGAGTTCAGCAATTTAGTCCAACAACTATAATCAGTGAGACCGAGAAAACGACATAATGTCCTAACATGAGCCTTGGATGGAAGAAATTAGCTTTGATAGTTACTCTATTTTGCCTACACCCAAAGAATTGTGTGACGAAAAGCCAGCACAAAAAGCATGAACATACTAACAATGAACGTCGCATCAATCACATCATGTTTTTGAATAACAACCATATTACTATACAGTCAACGGCCCACAATTTATGAATGCAGTATTGGTTATAACACGGAGTGAAGTAAACAAAAGCCAAGTCTTCTTGATCATGGAAGCTGACAATCTGCCAGATCCAGCGATAGCAAAATTAAGATGGAAAATGAAGCCTTCACAAGTGCCCTTCTATACGATGAAAGTTCGAAAACCTAATGTATAAAGAATGAAACAACAGCACCTTGATATTTGGGAGCTCCGGAGCCTACCATTCATGTGGCATGAGAATCAAATTTGGAGGATCAATATCTTGTTATTACCGAAGAAGCATCTGGGTTGGAAAGCCTTGTGAAAATTTAAGGGCACTACATTACAGATTATGAGATTTCACACATCCGATACTGATATGAGCTGAAATATCCTAGACTTGAGGCTGTGCACTCCTTACATTGTTTGTCTGATATCCTTGTGCCATGGCATTAGGATATGTTTAGATTTTATCAGGACACCATTCGTGGAATATTATGCCCCAAAACATTATGCAGACCATGATATGCATGGCAGTCTACCAGAGTAACTAAAGGTTGTTCATATTGGTAAGCTCGAGGTTGGCCGCATTATTATATTCTGACCTCTAATTAAATCAAATCGTTGTATTGATCAAACTCGAGAGACCAGAAATGTGCAGGTGATTTGAAATCTGTCAAATTACGTCCTTACTATGAAGATCCCAATATAACTCTGATTGGTACACCGCAAATTCATACTTGTAGGAATTGGGAACAAATTCGATGTTGGCATAAAAGGAGGGGTGAGAAGTTCGGGTATATACTAGGAGGTGAAACATAAGATGGAAGCTCAAATTTATTTTCTTCCATCGTATTTTGAAAAGGCCAGTGAAGCATTTGTGCCGCCGAATCCGAAGCTATTAGATAGCGAAACTTTCACCTCTTTCTCTTGTGCCGAGAAAGGGATATAATTAGAATTCATGTTTTCATCTGGGTTGTGTAAATTGAGTGTGGGTGGAAGGATGTTCTAAAACGAAGTCAGCAATTATAATATTGTATAAAATACCATACTGTACCTCTTTTACGGCTAATATCGAGAAAATAGCTTCCACAGCACCAGCAGCACCTAAAAGATGTCCAATTGCACCTTTAGTACTGCTAACTGCAATTTGACTTGAGGATTGAACTCCTTCATCCCCAAGCATTAATCTAGTGATGGCTGCATTTTCGGCAGCATCACCTAGAGGAGTACTTGTAGCATGAGCATTAATGTAGTCGACTTCCCGTGGTGGAATTCCTGCATTTTTGAGAGCCCTTTTCATAGCTAAAAATGCGCCAGCTCCATTTTCTTTTGGGGCCGTAATATGATGTGCCTCACCACTACAACCATATCCACGAACTTCTGCATATATTTCAGCTCCTCGAGCCTTGGCATGTTCCAATTCCTCCAATACAACAATTCCAGCACCTTCTGCAATAACAAATCCACATCTATCTCGATCGAAAGGGCGGGAAGATGATGCAGGATTGTCGTTATATCTTCGAGTAAGTGAGCGAGCTTTTGCAAAGCCGGCAAAAGCTAATGGATGTATGCAAGATTCAGAACCACCAGCTATCATAACGTCTGCATCGCCAAATGCAATAAATCGAGATGCATCACCTATTGCATGTGCGCCAGTTGTGCAAGCAGTTGTTACTGCATGATTCGGTCCTTCAAACCCATACTTCATTGAGATATGACCTGCCGCTAGGTTTATGAGTAGTTTTGGTACAAAGAAAGGGGAAACTGATTTGTAGCCCTAGAAAACATTTCAATCAATGTTTTAAAACAAGGTTTTTGATGAATTACCATTGTGGAATAATTATTGCTCGCTGTATATAGCTCATCCAAACCTCCAATACCACTGCCCATGCAAACACCCGTAGATTCTTTATCCTCTTGTTTCTGTGGTTTCCATCCAGCATCTCTGAGCGCCATTTCCGTGGCTGCAATTGCGTACTGTGTAAATTTCGCCATTCTTAAGTCTTCTCCTTCTCTAACCAATCCGAAGGTCGCCATGAATCTTTTGATTCATTACCAGATGGTACGAGACCAGCAACCGTGCTAGGAAGGCCTTTTAGTTGTGATGATTCAAAATAATTCGGGGGAAGTGAAACTATGCCACAGTTTCCAGCAAGAAGTCGACTCCATGTTGGTCGAATTCCCACACCTAATGGTGTTATAGCACCAAGGCCTGTTACTACGACGCGTCTCATGATTAACGCATTGTGATGATATCGTGAGGATTGATTGATAAACTGATACGAGAAATGACAGGCCGAATCGGCCGACACGGCCGCATGCATTAGTAAGCACAGATTTCTTAGATGACATCTTTACTTACCTGGTTCAATTTTTTGGAATTGAACTTTTCATCAAGAGGAAGTCATACGCCTGGCATTATGAGCTTTATGTGAAGATATACAAACAGCGTCTTCCTTGATGATACACAACTTATTCAAATCTATATAATTCTTCCATCTCCTGAACTCAATACAGACCTCTCATGAAATTACGCATTCCTAGAAAGACTTCACACGAATTCGAACTTTGAATGACTGATCTTTACAGATTGAGATGCCGGTGACTTCCTGACCACTTCACAACCTTTACTAGTATTGATCTTTACAAATATTGATATATTCATCTGGATTCTTAGATCTCGTATGTCGCATTTCATCTGTATGTAGACCACACAGTCCTCTTTTCACACATGACTTGTAATCGGATATACGACATTTGCCTCAATGATTTTGACATTTTTCTCTTTCTTCCTTGAGCCTGTTTTGCCATGTAATTGTGCCATCATTCAAATACAAGATACCGAAGCACAAAGAAGTCTTACATGTGCTATACACGTGGTGTCTCTTTCGAGGATTCTGTTGTCAGGATTTGATGGTATTGCTGATGATTAACCTCTTAAATCTCTCTTGATTAGGTAAATATCTATATGTAGGGTTCTCGTACACACTTCTTGTACACTGTTTCTCTATATTTGTTTTCTTCAGTCGAAGCCGAGTTATCTTCTTCCTCTTCTTATTCCTCATCATCCCTATTCTAAGTTTTCTTGCTTCCCCGAAAGCACCAGGGGCCCCTTCTTGTTTTCATCTTCGACTTATCTGCTCACTCCGGATGTTCTGTGTCACAAGGGATAACTGCCATCCGTTTAATATAGTAGTAAAGAGGATGTAGATTGAAGGCTATAGGCCACTATCTATCTATAGTAGCTAGGGGGCTTAGCTAGTTATCATGTGATATGGCATTCTGGAATGCTTCCTCGTATCTTCTCTTTGTCGATACATCAAATTTGCCAATCCACCTCATCTCAAGCTCGAATTCTCTGTTCTTATTCTCTCCAAAAGTCATGTATATAATTATTGCAGCGTAAGCCAAGGACTGTAATATTGAGAGATAACGATACGGTTTTTAGTGCACTCACCGTGACGCGATCTGATTTTTATTGCATATTGCTCTATAATGTGATAATTTGTTAGATCCGGACCAACAAGTATCGACGAGCCATATCAAAAAGTCTGATCTAATCACATCACGAATATTTGAATATGCCTTTGAATCTAAGATATCTCGGATATGGCATATTTGAGTTCATAGCGAACTTGTAAGCAAGTGTAACATTTATTTGAAGGAAATAAGATCAATAAATGGTAAAAATATTTGGAACCAAAAGTACATTATTTTGAACACCCCATCATTATATATTTCCGTTTACAAGTTTCTGCAATTTATCCAGCACTTATTAAACCTAATCACATCACCTACATTGTTAATATATTATCTCAAACAAGCACAAACATTCATCGACAAACACACCAAAGGCGAAATAAGTAGAGCAAACCGGCACCTTGTGGTGTAGCGGTAGGAGTGACACGCCGGATCGTAATAAACCCGCGGGGGTTTCCCTACCGCAGCCCCCTGGAGGGTGAGCGGTAGGTTTTTGTTTCTTTACATAATGGTTCTTTAATTTTTTGATCATTCTTCCCTTTGCTTGCTGTTTATTTTGAATTAGATATATTCGATGATGGTAATATAAGATGAAGATCTCGTAGTGCAATGGAGAGGCGAGGCGAGGCGAGAAGGGACAAAAAGTGGGGCTGTAATTTGTTTACTTCAAGTGAGGAATGAGTTGGGACAATATTGACAGACACCTTTCACTCATTTGAACTACAGTTATGAATTGATATTAAATTATGAATTATATCATTGAATACCTAGGTACTAGTTATGGTAAAACCCCTTGTGCAAGTTTATAATATGATTAAAAGCCGTACTATTCTGTCACAACTATACCCTCAATTTTTGATATTCCCAAGTCCTGAAAGGCTACACTTAGGGAAAACAAGATATTATATTCATTTTTCATAGAAGAAAAGCTGGTATAACACATGCCAGCGTGCTTTTGATTGAAATATTAACTGTGCAACCGGCTCATTGACGTATAAAGTTTCCATGAGATTTATATTTTGAAGTGGGCGACGAAGAATTGAGGTAGATCGAGTCTCTTTAAAATATCCTGTAAACTGATTTGATTATTTTTAATATACAGTAACTCCTATACAACGTCGCATATGGCTAGGTAGAACGAGAAAAGAGAGGAGCATCGTGAGAAAAGACATAAAAGGAGAGGAGGAAGAGCGTGACGGGTGTAAGATTAGAAAAGATAGCTTTCTTTTTTGTGTCACTGTACTGAGCCTCTATATGAATGGCTTCATTGATTATAGTTTTTGTTACAAGTCTGGATATTCAGATACCTTTGTAAGTATAGCTGATGAAGATTGATTCACAGCGGTTCTTAGTTTCATTAAATGCCTCGATGCTCCATTGTATCCCTAATTATATCTTAAAAGTTAATCATCACTTTCGTTTATGTATCTATAGGTTTGAATTCGTATCATGAAGAATCTTTTAGCTAGATTTCTCAAGTTACTATTCAATTATGCTCCAAAAGTGGATGCTAGTATTGAAGAAAAGTATTTTGGCTTTTGAGGTGCAGAATCCTGGGGGAAAGTTTTGTGCTCGGATGTAACAAGGTAGTAGGCTTGGAATGATATTCAATTTAGCTAATAATCTTTTAGGGTTCCTAAGATCCTTTGAGTCTGGACTTCTCTCAGGATTTGTAGGGAAATGTCCAGGTTTATATACAAGTTCAGATGCAAGGTGTGACAGCTCATTACGCATAAGAGTGTGACGAGACCTTATTCATCCAATATACCCGGAGTCTAGTCCGGAACCATTCTTCCGTACAACATCGGATCAGTCGCAACGGGATCTTCTTTTCCCGAACCTATATGTTACGGGAGCTGCCTCTAGGGTCACGTGGAAGTGTCTAGAGATCTCTCGAGGTGGTTTAGACTAGACTTCAAGTAGGAATTCAATAAGGTTGTAACTGGTTGCAATTTCTCGAAACTATAGTAATGAAACTAATGATTGTTC
Organism: Monilinia fructigena; assembly: GCA_003260565.1. NCBI lineage: Eukaryota > Fungi > Ascomycota > Leotiomycetes > Helotiales > Sclerotiniaceae > Monilinia > Monilinia fructigena. The sequence continues at coordinate 253,176 of QKRW01000018.1, forward strand.
TTGAGCACGAAGCTCTACATTGTAATGAAACCCATTCCCTATATAGACCTTCGTACTGAAGTCGACCGGCAAGTCGATCGATAAGTCGATCGGCTTTTGATCACATGACACTTGTCCCGTGATTCCTATTGTCCTAGCTTGTCTTTTCTTTGTCCTGGGGCTTAATCCCCTGGGACATTACTAATCCTAGTGAAGCCTTCTTGCTTACTGTGTTCTGTCTTTCCTAGGACCTACTGTCCTGGGAACTATGTTCTAGGTTCCTAGGGTATCCTATGACTAATACTATATACATGCCTGAGGCTTTCCTTGGGTGCCTAGTGTCCCCCGGTATACTGCAGCTGAATCACTGAGGCCTCTAATACCATTATAGCCTATAAGTCAGTGATTCTACAGCCTGTTACTAATCCGTTGTAACACTATATATACCAAATTAGATGTCTATAGATGTTTCATACTTTCGTATAACACTTAGAGAAAGCCAAAATATATTATTCTAAAAGCAAGGAATGAGAGAGAATTGCATGGATTTTTTATGTACAGTTTCAATCTCACAATTCGATGTCTTATTGTCTCAGATGGAAGCATGTCATTCTTTACTCCTAAACTAAATGCTTTTAGAAAAGAGCTAACCTCCTGTCACTTTATATATCAGGTAGCGAATCTAGGTCGTTCTTTCAGATTGATGCGATTCATGATATGTGAGAGTGCATCTTTCTTCCTTTAAAACTTGAAACAAGAAGGTGCATATAGCTGTATGATACGTATTATTTCATAATAAATTCTTTCTTAATCCCATGTTTTCTTTCCGACAAAAATTCTTTAAATATTGAAAATTCTTCCTTCTTCATAACTATCCTTACCATAATTTATCTCTTCATCAGATATCTTCTCTTCGGTATACATCTTGTAAGAAACGTGCAGAGAGGTCAGCATCAATATGAGTCCATGAAACCAATAGAAATCTAACAGACGGAAGGTAAGCAGTGTCACCTCTTTATATCATTATCGTCAAGAAATAGACATTGGCTGAAACATCAGCTCTTACCGTTTATCGATTTCAAGAAAGACCATGGCTATGCGTACACGTCGCGAGGTGGTTACAAAAAGAGATGTCCTTAAAGTCATGGGTTGGAGAAAAGATGAGAGTTTACGCTTAAAAAAAGTGGATCGATGAAGATGTCAGCCATTTTTTCCTCATGTTTAAGCGACACAATCCACGCAGACACCGCATAAACTACCGTGGCCCAAGAACTGCATATGACAATATGATAAAATTGCAGCGGCAAGATCCCGATGGCTGGTGGATCTCGTTCTTATTCCACCGCACAAAAGCTTTAAAGAGGCACTATAGGCAGCGTGATCATTGGATGTGGTTCATGTTTGTCTTGCTGGCCGTGGAGAAAGCTACTGGGGCAGTCTGGCATAATCTTCGCGTAGATGATCTTCAATTCGTCGCATACAAGAGAACGCAAACTCTCTTACGATACTTGTTAAATACATCATACTCCTTTGATTAGAATGATTACCGGGCTATAGAATATTAATGGATGGGAAGGAATCGATCGGCACGCATAAATAATCAGGAAGTAATATGATAATCAAAACTGCTTGATTTCCAACTCAACTTAAGCATTGAACCTTCAAAAATTCACATTTTGCAAATCTTGATAGCCCAGACTATCAGAAACCCCAGTACTAATGAGATATCAATAAAGTGATCACGATATTACTATTGATATACTTTACAACCTAGAACACTGAAAGTCATTACAATGACGAGAAGAAGAGGATTGAAGGAAGACGAACCAGAGAATTACGCACAGTTAGAACCTTCCGTCTGCGTATATATATTCAAGGACTTTGATATCCTTTATTACTTCTTCTCTTCACAGAGCAAAATGTCTTCTCTACTCGTAAACTTGAGTACTACCATCATAGTTCACCAAGATTCCTCCATGATCTTTCAGCTCGTAGTCTTGTATTTTCGCTAGAGCCCCTGTCATGCTAGGACTAGGCATTAACAATCTTATCGATAGGATAGAAAGTTCCAGAATGCAGAAGAGTTGGTGTGATACTTTAGGCTCACGGTGCGAAGACAAGTTTATGATACCAGAGGTAATAGAAAGGGTGAGATGGTACAAAAGAGTATTAGATGATCCTTTCTCGAACCAGTTATCGGATCTCGGCCGAAAACTTTTTGAAATTACACTTACTCAGTTGGTGGTTTACAGAAGAGCAAACTATATTACCTATCAAAAGCCAGCTAGCTTGATAATAACATAGACATCTTTGTTAATGAGAGAGAAGCATGTGTCGTGCAATAATCACAGCGTGAAAGAAATTTAAAGTTTCATAGGAGAATCTAGACTTTGGTTGTGATTTACAACGCTCTATCAGGAGATAAAACAAGAGGCTGTATAAGAAGTATGAGAGGACATTTGGAAACAATCAAGAGCCTGTATCTGAACAGATTAGCCTCAATTTAACATAAACCCCGAGGATCCTTAAAATGGAAATATCATTCGCAGAGATTCGTGAATTTAGATGCTTGATCCTTCATCAATACCCTTCGTGATTACCAGCTAATCTCTTACTTTTATTGATTAGTACACTCTGATTCATGATTCATGAATTTTTCCGGATCTTGACATCATATCAACATAATCTCTCAGTGTCAAAATTCTCTTCATATGAAGTTTCATCCTCTCAGTTCCTTCATACGCTGTTCAATTGTTGTGTATAAAGTTATATTCACCATTAATACGTCACAGAGTCGTATTTCCAGGGTATTATAATTAAAAAGCCACTTTGCTGAAGCAAAAGCCTTCGGGATTTGTTGTTTCTGGATCATTTGGTATGTTCTTAAGTAGTTCTGGAGAAAAGCTTGTGAAAAGATGGTCTTTCAAGAGGCATCGATGAAAATGTCATTTACGGGAAGTAGTTGAGCTTGGAGGTGAATTCTGCGCTTTTGAAGGGGAATAAGATATTTAAGCCGTATAATACCTGTTTCAATGACTGGGAAGGTTTGGCCAGAGACCATTATGCCTTAAAGTTAGCGTCAAGAGATTCTTGAAGCGGGTTGGAGTGTTGATTTATATATGGGGGTGTAATTAGTCTTTATGTCTTCGAGGCTCACAGGCTAGAATTATCCTATTCAGTTGCAATACCTATGGTTGTGTTCCCCCTCCAGGATGGACTATATGACAACTCTCCTTCACCAGTCGTACGTCTCTTATATCCAGAGATAGTAGTACCTGCTCCTGGTTTCAATCATTCTTCCTTCTTGAAGATCTGCCACTCAGGAAAGTTTTGGGGATCAATGACCCATCTGAGCCCTCTCACTTCACCTTTACTCTCAATTTTGAAATCTATCTTATACAACTCCACATCCCATGCATGATATCTCCCTCTCTTTGCCTCCTCATTAAGAGTCAATGTCCATTCTAGAGTGCCATTGAACAATGGTCTCAACTCATATACCTGCGATTCAAGGCCTTGAAAAGCCATTTAAAGGTAAATCTGCATCGTCGGCACGTATTTTAATCTCAAATATGAAATTGTGGAGATTGCTCCAGCAATGGCCTGTATATGCATCTAACTGATGTATCTTGGTGTTTGACCTTCGCTGTCTCGCAATTACTTTCCCCAAATCTCCATATAAAGTTCCTAATATTTCCGAGAGGTTCTGCGTCACGAGGATGGAATATATGGGCTGTGGGAGTCGAAAAATCCCTGAGATGCTTGTCCAATGATATCTGCGACGTCACAAAGAGCGACTGAGTTGGTTAGAATGATGATAGCAGAGTCTGTTTCAGGAGAAGGAATATTGATGAGTAGTAACCTTCCGTGGAACCTTGATTGTAAATTGACAATCGAGATGTAGAATCACGACCTAGGATGGGAAGAGATTGGAGTGGTTATCATGATATTGTCACCCATTATTCCGACTGCGCCAGAAAGTTGTGCGCGTATTTATCCCTGACGTATGATCACTCTAAATCAGAAGATATAAGGACGGGAATGTGAATCAATGTAGAAGGTTGGCTCTCGCGAAATGACATTCCAAGAAACAAGACCACAGGGACAGCCTTTTACAGATACGTTAGGAAGCTGTCGCATCAGAGTAATAATGGTTTCGATGATAACGTTACTTGTTTCGATAAAGTACTATTTGTGGATCTGATAAAATTGATGTCATCGAAGAGAAGAAGTTGCGGATAGCCATGAGGTAGGGAGTTCATGATCAACACCTGCGTGGAAACAGGATGACTTATGATCAGAGGCACCTAATTTGATCAAACGAACTCTCAAATATAGTGAGTTCTTACATCGCCTTGGAAATGATGATGGAGTTGAACACTTCAAGCGCGCCAATAATCCAAATGACTGGCTAAATCTTCTTTGTACAAGGCTGCATGTAACGCATTCAAAATCTGCTTACAAGGTCAAGATGGCTCTTGGAGTAAGACTTGGAAGCATGATGTCACCATTTCAAAATTCTAGCGACTCCTTTAGTATGTATTTATTCAGACAATGGCTAAGCCCGACGAGTCCAAGATCCATTTTACCTTCACAGACCAAGCGAGTCACATCACGAGATAACAAGAACTCTGGGCCGAAGTAGTCGCGTCGAAGAAGGTCCTGGTAGAAAAGAAACCGACAAACATCTACAAATTCTCTGCAGTCCGGAACTACGCTGATCTTCAGTCAATAATAAAAGAATCACACGCAAAGTGGTCGAGCACGAAGGACTTTAGGCTTTTTGGTCAATTGAAGCCTGTATCCAAGCGATGAAACGCATCCAGTGTGACTATCGCGACCTTCGTGTGATCCAATACCTCACACAGTATGAGAAGATTGCAAACACCTTGAACAACTCCCAGTATCTTATTCCAACTACTCATCCAAGTCGCGCATAGATCTAGAGTAGAATACTCACCGCAATCAAAGCAATTTCCTCTCCTAAAGCTACTCGGTACTCCCTACCACTTGATATTCTCCCCGAAGCTTTATATAGCACACACCAACTACATATACCCTCTACTATAATGCACCAGCCCACTCTTCATGATCCAAGACCTGATCACAGATCTATTAGAATCCGAATCCATGACAGTAGCGACGCCATACCCCGAATCATCTTCGAGTTCTATCCAGCTTAGATGGCTCACAATCCTCGTCCTGAGAAATAGATGCAAAGTATGTTGATTTCCGCATCCACAGATTTCCCTTTCTCGACAAAAATCTAAATATATATATGTATGTACATATATCGGTGAGCTAGGTTATCAACTCTTGATAAATACATCAAGTCAAAACCGGCGATTCAATTCCTTACATGATATCCTCAATCCCCTCTGATACCGCACGATAGACAATACAATACAGTAATAAGATACATTTCCACAGTTCAGCTGCAACTGCAGAAACGACAGAAAAAAGACCCCAAAATTAAACCAAAGCAAAATCTAATCAGCACACAATACTTCAATCCTTGCTACCCAAACGCAACAAAACTTCATGCCAAAAAAGCGTTCTCTTCCCTACATCTAGAGCGCGAGAACCAAGCATGTATTAATCAAACACCACCACCATATTTCTCAGGGCATCTTAGCTCCTAACGTCAACGTTAACAGGAATTAAAGAACAGGATTTTTTTCTTTCGTCGCGAAAACTGGAAATTGGTGATCTATTCACTCCGCAGTAAATATACTGGATATAATAGAGTAACGAAATTCTCTTGCACCGTCCATAGGATTGATAGATCGATGGCTGAACTAGTTATCGCGGATGGGATGGGATCCTAAGACTCATTCCTCACAAGCAACAAACCAAACCAAACCCAAAAAAATCAGATAATAATCTTTTCACCAATCTTTTCACTTCACATCTCACATTTGACACTTCACATTTCAAACCAAAAACCAAATTCAAGATCAAGATCAAGATATTCTATTCCACCATGAATACACAAGTAAGTAGGTAGCGAATAAATGATATACACAAACGCGCCAGCCGTCTCATAGGCTAAATTATATACAAAGACTTTTTTCCCTCTTCTTAACCTAAAATAGCTATCCGCCCGCCCGTCCGTTTCTATGGTATCATATTTTTTTTTTTTGATTAATTTTTGATGAGATGAAACACCGGGTTTCTTTTTTGGGTTTGGGGAGGGTGGTGGCTTGCACTGGGGTTTAGTGGATGGAGATGGGATGGAATGGGATGGGATGAGTGACTGCACGTCCTGATCCCCTAAATGATGGTGATGGTGATGATATCAATGGAGATAAAAACAACCAAATAAATAAATAAATAAACAAGATGAAAAGAATCGAAAGAGAGAATCTCAAAACCAAAGGGACCAGCCACTTCATCTTCATTGACATCTCAATCCAAAAATCCCATGCGCGAAAATCCTCTTGATTAAGATTCCACAACTCATCTGATCAATCCACGTGCAGGGGCATGTCTTTTGTATGCGCCCGTGCTTTGGTAAGTATCGATTGTGATGCTCTCGCCGACTTTGCATTCGATTCCAGCGGCTAGGTCACCGACGGTGGACCAGACGCCTGAGGAGCAGCGTTGGTAGGTGGTGCCGTCGATGCAGTTCCATTGGCCGAGGTTGGAGCAGCTGCTGCCTGGGGTGTGGGTGGAGGTAGAGGTGGAGGTAGAGGGGTATGAGATAGTGGTTGAGGTTGAGGTGGGAGATGCGGTGGAGGTGGGAGATGCGGTGGAGGTGGGAGATGCGGTGGAGGTGGCGCTGGAGGGTTTGGTGGAGGTGGAGGTGGAGATCGAGATGATGGGTGTTGATGTTGCGATGGGAAAGGATGAAGTTAGGGTGGAGAGAGTGGTGGGAATGGAGAAGGAGGAGGAGGAGATGGATGTGGATGTGGAGGTTGCAACAGTTGTGGTTGCGATGGATGTGGTTGCAATGGGTGTGGTTGCAATGGGTGTGGTTGCAATGGGTGTGGTTGCGATGAGTGTGGAGGTGGTTTCTGCTGGGACATAAACCGCCGATGTAGTGGTTGCAGCTGCAACAGAAGAGGAAGTTGTAGGGACTTCGATGTATAAACCGCCAGCCTCGCTAGTAGAAGAAGCGGAATCTAAAGAGACAAGCGACCCGTCAAGCGACCCAATAGTAGACGCATCACAAGGGCTAGCAAGTGAATACCATCCCGCAAGACGATTTGCAACATCCGACGCATAACAATGGGTAGCAACACCTTGACCCAGGTTTCCAGTCGAAGCAATGGAACCCGAGTTGTAGATTCTAGCCGCCTTGTAATACTTGCTGACGTCCGAGGCACCGGTTTCAGCAATACATTGTTTGAGCCCGTCACCGGTTGCCGTACCGGCTACTCCGTCAGTGATCATTTGGACCATTTCACTCTTTGGGCAAGGGGTTTGAATGTTGCCGTCGCGGTTGCATGATCCGGTTCCCTCGTGTGATTGCATTGAGGGATGAGGCCCCGGGGGTGGTTGTTGGAGATGGAATAGACCGTAGTGGGGGGACTCGAACACAACCACTACTTTCCTGCATGATGATTGCAAAGATGTATCGACCATCAATTCCGGTGCTAGATTCCACTTCTTGGATAGCGGACTTGAGGTTGGCGATCTCGTCATTCCGAGTTATTTTCTACGCCGAATTGAGAACAGGATGATTTCAAGATGGCGTTTGAGTTTGCAAACCTGGAATTCTGTTAGCGGCAAGATAGAGGAGGGATTCGGTATGGTCAAGGTATACATAGTCTCGAAGTCTGAAACCCATGCACTTTGTGCAGGCCATCCTACGTTAGTATCTCCATCACCCGAGAATACTTTGTATGAAACACCTTGCTGAACGCTCTTGAATGAATGAAATGGCTATGAAGTGGAGCTCCAAGAGAGAGGGTAGAAAGGCCGCCGGCGACCAAAATCAATTTATTCAAAGGAAGGGTAAACATATTGAAGAATATGAATGTGAATATGTATATATGTATATATATATGTGTATATGAATTTATGAAAAATCAATGAAAGACGAGAAAACTGGTTAAGAGAGAGTGTAGTGAAGAACCTTGAAAGAATGAAAGGTAATGAAAGTCGATGAGGTAGCAAGCCTCACATTGGAAGCTATCAATATCTTATATACAGCTACATCTCGGTCTCACGAGCCACGAAGATGCAAAGTCTAGGCACTACAAGACTCATGGCGACTTAGCCGACATGGATCTAAACCAATTGGGAATGCAGGCCTCGAAACTGCGAAGCTTTTTCCATCATGGACCAGTAAGGCAGATCACATTCCCTACATCCAGGATCGGACGGATGTCCCACTAAATAAAGCACGGTAGGTCGATGGCTTTTTGAGAGCGGACCACCTTCCTTGAGCCGCTGCTACGGACCGGACTACTTTGTGCAGTAAAACATTTTACGGATAATTCTCCGGGTAAAGTTGCACTAAGCCAAAAACGACCGAGAAAGAAAAAGGTACCGACACCAGGGAAAAGCACGAGTGATTCACGAGAAAACCAGTAAAAGAATCCCAAGACCACCGAGAGATTATATTCTGAATCTCTCGGAAGTTAACCAAAGTCAAAAAATCCCACTGGATTCGTATACCGTCAAGCCTCAATTTCAAATAGAGTCAGCAGAGATGAATGTTTGACACAAAAGGGGGGACCAATCAAAGAAGTCTCGAAGTCGAAGGGAAACGAGTATTATCGGCTCATGGCCAAGCTGAATGAAGGGTTCCACCGGTGACCTGAGCCACAACGTGCATATCGTGCACATGCAGTACTAGCACATGTGCAAGCCCGCATGCTTGCATGCCATGCCATGCCTCTGTTGCCGCCATGCTACCACTCCAGGAACGAAAGGATAAATTCAGACACCGCCTAATTCTGCCTATCGCCTAGTTCAACGGTGCTTACTGCATATTGCGTACGGTAGGTAGCACCCCTCATGTCTTGAAAGAATTATTTGTAGATATACTCGAAATATTAGATATCTATTTATAACTTATCAAAACCCAAGCCAAGGGGAAAAAGGATGAACGACCGTACATACATACGATACAGTACTCCTAAAAACAATTATTTTGAGAAACTAAAACCAGTCCAAAGGGAGGACTTTGGTGCAATTCAATTGACTCATTGTCGATAATGATAGTATAGAGTACAATAGTCTTCTTCATCATCAATCACCATATACTCTAGTAGTTCTACCGACCTATAGCTACCTATCTAACCTACCTAGTATTCGTAATGACCCTTAGATATCATCCCATCCCATTCCCAGTGATCCCATCCATATCTTATGCTTATGTAGGTACACGCAACCCATCGTCCAATTACATCCATCACCGAAGGATTTAAATCACCCCAAGGTCATCGTCCTTCCAAAACCCGCCATCAAGCGTGGAGAAAAAGAAAAAGAAAAGAAAAAAGAACCACTCCAAAAAATCTCCAAGCCAATCATATCCCCCGATCAATCACATCCCAATCCCCAAATACCACTGTCCTCTGTACACAACACAAATCTACAGTCCAGTCGTACATACGTACGTCACCAAACCCAATCGGACACAAATACGCGGATACGGCATTACCGAACCCCTAAACCCTACCATTCGGATCGTGCGATCCCTCGGCGTCATCGAAGGATGGGATGGGATTGGATTGGATTTGGGTGAGTGGATTAGTTAGGGTGAGGAACTAGGAGGTGTGGATACTGGGTTACTAAGTAGAGTAGGTGGGGAGGTGGGTGATCATGAAGGCTATTTATTCGAAACTTCGACTTTTACTTACTCCGTATACTTCTGGTGTATTGTATTATTAATACTACGGGACAGTATGGATAGTATGGATCACTTTCACATTTCATCAACGTGATAGTACAATACTCTGTGAGGGTTTCATGTTTCAGATGTGTGTATAACTCTGTCTGTATTCCGTACAGTATGAGTTTGAGTTTGAGTCCAGCCGATTGATTTCCTGGTTCTGTGTTGTGATTGGTTGGGGGTTGATCGCTTATTCGAGGTCCTGGTTGATTTTTCTATTTGGTGGTGACGAGGTGTTGACCTATGAGGGGCTTTGTGTAGGTAGGTAGATAGGTATGGATGGGATTAATTCTTATGAGAAAACGTGTGGCCAATGAACTCTTTGCATTGCTGGATACTAATTCTTGTGGTTATAATACCAAGTGGCTATTCAACCATTTGGATTCGTTATGTCGTCCGATACTAGAAAAGTTTTAATCCTCATTTTTTTGGCCTTTGACCATTTAGATTCATCATAGCATTATTTATATAAAATCATCATATCGATGGATATCCCCAAGGTCCAATCCTACCTCATAACACACGCCTCCATTCAAACTGATCACACCCCAGGCTCATCCATCACATCCCAAACCCCTTACCTTTCCCCCCTTTCAGCCTTCATCCTCCCTTCCATCCTTCCCAAGGTACCTGCATACATAAAAGCCATCGGCCAAATAAATCTCCATCGACCCTTTATAGAGTACAAAAAAAAAGGATATTGACGAAAGGACACCGGTTAAGAATTAAAATAGCATACATCTATCTATACCATATACACACATATACATATACACATAACCCAACATCCGTAACACTCAAACCAAAACCAAAACCACAATGATTCAAAATCCCCCATCAATAAAACCAATAACAATAATATCAATTCATCTTCTACCTACTTACTACCCTACCCATAGTACGAATATACTTTCTATATAGATTAAATTCATACACAACAACATCCATGCATAGATCGCAGATCTTACTTGGATAGATATAAAATCGTAAATATAAGGTTAAAGCTTATTGAAGAATGAAGAAGCTACCTACCTAGGTAGCCCTGGAGATTATTAGTACTTACGTGAGAACTATATTATACCGGCATCATATTTCAATCAATAGAAGACTATATTAATAAGCATAAAAATACTATATATATATATCAATATATATATAATCTTATATATTAAATATTCGATATATAAATCATTATAATAGTCTAACGAGTATGAGAATGATAACCTTGGAATAATAAATAAGCATCGATTACATAATACAGAAGCTAGATTATTCTATACTAATAATTACCCATCCAATACTGTATCCCTACTACCAGATCAATATATTCGATCATATAAAAAGATCTCGAGTACCTTGGATGAATCAGTTTGTGCATCGGATCGGCTTGAGATTTTGAGAGGTGGGTTTCCATCGAATGGATTGGATTACTGGAGAGGGATTGCACAGCCACATGAACTCACTCACTCACTCACTCAGCCTCATATTTGGAAAGTGGCCGGGCGGGTATCCATGTGGTGTGGTATAGGAGGACAGTACTGTGTATATGTATTGAGGTTATACTACTATTACTGTAGGTGGATAGATGGATGGACGGTGGGTTGATATATTCAATCTATTATTCATCAAGTTCCAAATGGCATCAATTTCCCACATGATACGGAGTACAGAGCCTGTCCTAGCTTTAGGTATGATTGGATACTCAGATACCTACCTACCTACAGTATCAGGTATCCTAGATACTAGCTACTAGATACTAGATGTCAAAAACTAAATATATTAATACAACCTATAGCTAGTATCTATTTAATCTATCCCACCTATCCTATCCCATCTCATCGAAAATTTGATTAGTATCTCTAATTTTTAATATCTACGGTAGTAGTGTAATGTAATGTAATCTTGATACTAGATCTCATTTAATTAACACTCATTAATAACTGCTGTATACAAAATACTACCTATCCATCCATCCATCCATCCCACCAACCATCCAAAATCCTCGCTTATACAGAGTACGTCTTAACAAGTAAGAGAAAAATCGATGACAGCATTGATGTTTGCGAAAATGGATAAAAAATCAACTATTATTGATTTATATATATACAGTATCATCTTTCCTCGCTTTTTCATCTTAGAACGATCCATCTATCTTTCATTCCATTCTATCCGTTTCTTCTATTCTTCTATCCGTTCACTATCTCGCTAACTAGCTACTTAGCTAATAGATAGACACTTACTTAGCTGCGAACCAACGGGTGAAGAGGAAAAGAAAAGAAGGATGAATGGTGTTGACGTACTGTACCTTGCATGATTAGTATTGTGTATAGGGAGTTGGGTAGTTCTATAGCTAGTCAAGTGTAATGCTAATGCAACGGTCGAGTGGATGCGAATTTTGACCGTTGTTTTTTTTTTCTTTTGGTTTTTTCCATGTTTGCTTGATAACTGGAATCTTTTTATTTTGATTGATTGATTAGTTGATTGTTTATTTTTTTCCTTTCTTTCTTCTTTTTCTGGAAAAATTTGTCAACAAAAATTATTCCTTAATGTATTTAAGGAATGTATTTGTAAAATTACAGAATGATATTCAAGATATATAAGGTATATATCTCTTAAACATCAATGTTTCTTCCATCGTCTACACATACAGTATGAAGTAAAGTACTATGAAAATTCCCAATATTCATAATAACTAAACTCGATATTTGAATCTAATATTTACATTCACATTTACATTCACATTCACGTCCATATGAATTTACTAAAAGATTAATATCTAGCGATATTAATACGCCATAGTTTCTATCTGTAGCTTTAACATAGTAACGATAAACGAAAGTTCAAAAAAGAGTTCTAAGGGGTGTTAACACACACATCTCCTTTCCACATCACTGCGCAGGTATCAATCATCCGCGCAGTATTTAATTATATTATTCAAAGAATGGTTACTTCGTATATATTAGGAATAGTATGGATGTATATATAAACCTATAGCCACCTATAGTTGGGTCAAATCGATTATGGATTACTACTGTTATTATTATTACTACTGTACTATACATGCCATCACACAATCTTCCTCATTCCAACCCCAATCCCACCGCATTATTCCATACGCATATCTTCCATTATCACTATTCCTACTCCACATACCGCTGATATAAAAACCACACGCGTATCTTTCAATCATTCCTATCCTATTGCTATTCCTATTTTCTACTCCTCATACCGCTGATATTGTTACATCGTAGAACGTTATCATTTAAGAAACTCTCCAGTTTCTAAAATAGTCTGGGCTCTAGCGATAAATCTTCTTTGTGTCAAGAAGACGTTTATCAATATTTACTGCTGGAAGACACCGTTTAAACATTTCTTGTGCATTGTCTTCTCTCGGACATGATCACAATCCCATTTCGCTCCTCAACATCCTCTGCCCATTCTTCCCCCTTTCCTCCTCCCCCCCCCCCCTTACGTATTACTCCTTCCCTCCACCCTTCCACAGCTCCAACTCTTTCTCCTCCTCGCCCCCTCACTAATACCAACCCCACTAGCCCAAATTCCCATCCCACAAATCAACGCCCCCCACCACAAGCAACAACACACTACAACAAAACAAGCCCCTCATCCTCCAATCGCGATTCCAATGCCCCTGATTAAGAAAAAAGCCAAAAGACCCCCGCCAGTCCAAACGTAAACCAACTCGCAAACAGCGAACTCATCAACCCAAGCAGTTCACTAAACACCGGAATTGACTCTGCAATGACCCACGCAAGGACCCAAAGGAGTGCCGTGATCGCAAGCCAGGAGAACGTGCTAAGCTTTGTGCGAGTCTTGGCGTGGAGCGTCCCCTCGAATATCCTATTAAATATATACTTCGAGCCCACATGACCAAAGATCACGCCCGCGATAACAATCGTCGGAATGGCCATACCAAATGCCACTTTGGAGAGAACAGGGCCGGCGGAACCCAAAGCGGGAGACTTCACAGCCGAGCCCGCGTACACGTATATCACGATGGCCGAAACGAGGTAGAGGATGATTTCGACGATTTGCAGCATGGCGAGCGATTTGGGGAAGTCTGCGGGATCATGGAGCTCTGCCATGAAGGTGAAAAATGCTACGTGCCCACTGTATGCGAAGACGATATTGGTCACGCTCAAGAATGCTTCGCGAGTGAGAGATCCTCTTTGGCCCAGAGGGTATACTTTTTCTCCGCGGGTGCTTGGATACCTACTGCGATCATGGTGATGATAACCGCGATGAGGATGCTCACGAATGCTGTTTCTCCTTAGTCCAAGTGCTGATTTCATCAACTTCACGATAAACAATCGCATGTCAAAAAAGATACACGGTCAAAGCCACATCGGGAATACTCACACGCAATACTCAAGAAGCTCATCCCCCTCAATGTCCTTGGAAGATCCAGTATCCAAAAAAGAAACATGCCGACTAAAACACCATCAGCATCGGCATCACATCACCGCTCACTCAAAACCGCAAATCAAAACCTACCAACCCCCCAAACAATACCACAGACGCATGCCCCGTCAAAACATCCAAACAAAACCCCCCACGTCAAAATATGACTCCCCATAACAAAACAGCATAAACAAAAGCTGCGCGCGCGGCCCCCACCTCCCTCCCCACCCTCGCACACCCCAGCCCCCCGCACCAATATCTCCACCGCATCCGCCCAGCTCCCTACTCCTGGATACGCCCCCCAAAACTGGTGGCATGACGATCCCCGAGTACCACGCCAGGGCCCCCAGCCCCAGAATAAGGATAATGCCCGGCACGAGACCGACGGTGGCGAGCACAGAGGGCAGCGCCAGGATCCCCAGCGAAATTGTCTCGGCGATCATTACGATGCCGCATTGCCACCATGTCATGGAGCGGAAGTGGATTTCTGGAGGCGCGGGGATGTCGGTGGTTGGGGCGTCCGAGGTGGTTTCCTTGCGGGGGGGTGCGTTGTCTGCGTCTGCGTCTTGGGGGTGGTGGTTTGTGGCTGTTTGGGCGGTGGACGCCGAGTTGCGGAAGAGGTTTGAGAAGCGGGATCGCGAGGGGGATTCTTCGCTAAAGCGGGAGTTTTCGCTTCCGGGGGTTGGGTGTTGTTGGAGGGGATTGGGCTGGTGAGCCCGGGGTGGTTAAAGTACTGGGACATTGTGGGGCTTGGGGGTGGTTAGATGGGTGGTGTTATGGTGTAAGCATGTTATTGGAGTGTGTATTGGAATGTGGGTTGATATATAATGGTTTGAGGATGTTTGGGAGATTATCAGATGTCTGGCTGGAAATGACAAGAAAGCGAAGTGTTCTCAGATGTGGAGAGAGAATCTAGAGGTCTATCACTGCACCACAAGTAAATGTATATATATATATATATATATATATATATATTGGTGGCAACTGCACGCTTCAACAACGATTGATTCATTCCTACCTTTACAATGCACAAACAAAACATCTCCTCTTTTGACGTCCAGCCAAGGTGATCCTTGCAACTTTGGCACTCGCTCCTACCAAGTCCAGATCTAACGGTCGTTAGTACCATTAGCTCAAAGCTAGTTCGTCTAGATCTCCCTCAGATGCATTGTTATCCTATTAGGAAGACTGTATCGCTTATATCTTGTTGTGTTGGGGTAGGTGGCTTGAAGGTGTTTATGGTGCTGATTCAAGGTTGGATTGATACGTATACTTGGATCTGGATTCTTACATCATGGTGTCTTGATATGAGGTGGGTAATATTTGATTTGTAGATAAAGAAGCTGTGAGAGGAAGAGAATTTTTGATTCATGGGGGCGAGGTTCTTGGGGTGTTTGTTGTATGGCCTGGTGGGCTAGGGAGGTTGATTGTTCCTAGAGGTGAGATGATCATGAATGAGCATATACAGACTCCGTTAACATTTTCCATATTCATTACCAAGCAACAGGTAAAATATAAAGTCTATTCTACCCGCGAGAACTGTCGATTACAAACAATTACAGCGGTCTGCGTACATAGAGACAAAGCCACCTTTACATCCTTTCATCAACCCTCTCATTCAACCATCTTGCCCACCACATCATTTCCACCCCCCTAACCACAAACAACAATATATCCATCCCATTTCCCCTCCACTACCACCCATATCGAGCATCCAACCCAGCAGCCACTTCCCCTAAAAATCATAAACAATCATCAATCGGCTGCTCTTTCCGAATACACAATCCCCAAACCTTCAGCAAGGTGACCAAACATCAAAAATACCGAGTTCCCATCTTGCATCTATTAATCTACTCGACTCTTGCTATTCTACAGTTTATGCTTTTGTGCCTTTTGTTCTGAGCTGAGATATGATGTATTTTGGGCGAAAGGAGAGATTCGATGAGATCTAATATAAACTATATGATATAAGAGATCTAGAGGGGTTATCGAAAGGGAATCTTGTTGGGTTTAGATACATAAAGGCTGCAGATGTATGGGGGTAAAAAGATTGTGTTGTGGAAAATATGCATCATGAATGATTTGTTCTTTATTTATTTTTTATTTTTTATTTATATACAGTTTAACGTCTCCGTATAGAATGGCTAGTTCTGACCTCCCGAAGGGTATTGGCGACGGGCCCGCGACGGAGGCAGGGCCTCCCGCGCGCCTCCCGTGCATAGCCTGTTGCTATACTTGATGGTACTCCTAGCGCCCCGTCCTTCAGTCCCTACACCTAGACAGTGCCGTTTCCCGCTACTCCTGCAGTCCTCCTCCCTTCATTTGGAGGAGCGTCCCTGCTCGCTCTCTTCTAAATCCTACATATTTATAGGTTAGCGCTTTTTATTTGCTAGCTTACCTTTTAAGTGTAGCAGATCTTTAAGTATAGCTGCTGTCCTTAGAAGGCGTATGTGCATATAGGGTGGATGATTTGTTCACGCGGAGGTTTCTTGTATCTTGAGGGTTTGATGGGTTGAGGGAGGGGTGTAGGAGAGAGTAGGTAAGATAGGTGCTGGCAGGTTTTGAAATTGGTCAGTTTGGTTGTTACAGATATTTCAATTATTCTATGCATATGAAGATAATAAAATCGTTGAGATACAGATTTTGAAATGTAAAACTTGATTTCATTTACCCTCAATACCCTTAGAACCATATCGTAGGCCGGCGCTAGGTAGGTATGGTTAGTATTCTCCGTATCTGATATGTAGGTCTGTATAATGAGTGATATATATTCTGTTTTCTATAAATATCCTCATCATAATGTTCAATGTCGTATCACCAAAAGTATGGAATCCTCTGATAATATCAAATACCATTAAGGATATTGAAATACTCCAGTCTAATC
Organism: Monilinia fructigena; assembly: GCA_003260565.1. NCBI lineage: Eukaryota > Fungi > Ascomycota > Leotiomycetes > Helotiales > Sclerotiniaceae > Monilinia > Monilinia fructigena. The sequence continues at coordinate 270,302 of QKRW01000018.1, forward strand.
TAGAATACCTCATTCAGCCGAGATATGATATCGGATGCCTATTCTAGATTTAGATCAAGATCAGATTACGATTAAAAAGTGCATTACAGATTGTTTCTCATCCAAATAGGCATTGAAGATCAGGTTCTAATATCTCGATATGTCTTCGTAATAAATGGATTTCGTTATATCGACAAAAATGTATAACTATTTATCTATATATGATAGTGATACCAACGGATTCGATATCAGCCACCATATCAATGGCGTATAAACATAATCTTCATCATAAGATTGATGCAATCAGGTTAGTGGCAAGAAGTTAGAGCGAGAAACCCTCGACTTTAAATATGGAAAAAGCGTATCTGTGGCTAATGCTAATATTGCAGCTATGATGATGTAGTTATCCTTCCTTCCTCTTGGTTCTAACGCTGCTTTTATGATCCTCACGTGCAGATAAATGAAGCGGTGATTAATTAGGGGTTTGCTGAGATTTAGGAGGGGAAATATGAAGCTTTTGAATGATTTCCCCGAGACATTGGAAGTAGATAGGAAAGTCATGCTAAAGTCCTTTCTCTCCGGAGAAGTACATAGGCCACCCTATCCCAAGCAAACCGACGCAATCATGACAACTACCACATCTCTGAGAATTCGCCATTAGATCTCAAAAACCGAACTAACAACTCCAAACCCCCTCAATCATAACGCTTTTGATCCTCGCATTCCAAACACAGCCAGTATACCCTCCACAAAAGCTTCCCATTTGGCGCCGGAAGTAGCAGGCGAATCTTCCTACCGATATCTTGCATAATAGTTCTTCCTCGTTTACGACTGATGGCCTTTAGTTGTCTCAGATCAGTTCTATCTTCCCTTTCCCTCTTTCACCACCGGATTGAAGAGCCTAGTCTGTCATTTGAAATCCCATCGTCATGCAAAATCAATAATATAGCTTTCGGTCCGCAAAAATATCCACTCCATGACCTACACTCCGGCAAAACAACGATACAGCTCCAGATTCTCGCCAAAAACTGTTCTGAAAACAGATTATATTCGAATCGTAATAAGAGTGACTAAGTTTTGTATGTTTTGAACACACTTATTTGACGTCTACTGGGTCGAGAAGTATTGTTAAGGCTGAAGTTTAAGTTCAGCAATCTGGTTGGAAATTGGTAAATCTATCTGTGAGTATAGTAAGCAGGCAAAAAGAGATGAACTAAACTAGATTTGCAAAGTAGAAGTTGAGATTTTGAAATAGTATTAGGGGGGAGTATCAAGGGGCGAGCAATAGAGATAGATATAAGCGAAATATGTGAGGCAATTAAGTGAAAGACAGGAGATGTGCGGAGGAAGAACGTGGGTGAAGAAAGCATTAAAGGGCTGATATTTTACAAGTACATAAATGCCCCTTTCAAAATATCCAACTCTTAAACTCCGAAGGAAATATTGAAAATGCATGAAGTAAGAACTTAGTGAACTACTACTTACCAGTTTCAATGTACTCGTTCTAATCTTCATACAACAATGTGTTTCTCATAGTCACTTTGCCAATGACCAATTTCTAGAATAAAGAATATCTAAACACTAGAATATCTCCCAAAAACATTATCTGGAAGTCGAACTGTTTCCTTGTACTGCAATAATAATCATATCCATAAATTAAGCAGCAATAACACTCCTTCCACCATCGTGAGTGAGTCTATCTCTGACCCTCATCTTAATGTACCCCGTACCCAGCTTTTGAAATGCTTGTACATTGTTTCCGTTACTGGTTTTCGTTACCACATCCCCGTTTTTGTATCATCGTCATCGCTTATTTTGATTCCACCCATCTTCTCTACCAAGTCATCGCTCCTCTTGCTCATTAGTTTTTTCAGCGACAGCTCTCCCTAAGAGCTTCGAAGATGTATTTTCAGGTAATGATCTTCTCTTTTCGCAATTATCAACACTAGTGTTGATGATTGCTTCCGGTGCGAACAAGAGAGTGCTTCGCCCACTCGTAGTCTCACAATTTCGCTGAAACATCTTCTTTGATCAAGTTGTCATCATCTTCAGAATTGGCCCCCAAACTATCCAATTGCGGCAACATGTCGGCGGAAACTCTGAGCCATTCTGGACTGGAAAATCGATGAACAATCGTCATGGAGCATAAATCTATTAGGGCAGGATTAATTGGGTTCCTGGGTGAAATGAAATGATTCGTGTGTGCCAAGATGTCGTTGGAGACGAATTGTTGACAGTAAATTTTTCGTCAATGTATCCTCAGTAGATGCCGACATATACTAGAGAATCAAAACTTGTTAGTCTCATTGTTAAAACGGAATACTTTCAGGATATTCGAACCTTATGGGCCTCGTCTAGAGCAACAACTTTTCCTATATTAGATTGCACCTCAAGGAAAAGTGAAAGACAAGGTCGAACAATGATGATGCCGCCCGGCAGTTACACAAGGACACGAAAGATCAACGATGGTAAGTTTCCTGCCTTTGAAATGTCAGCTATATAATCGGTATTCTCAGTCATTGTAGAAAATAACATTTATTCTCCAATCGGTTCCACTTCCTATCTTTTAGGGGAGGTGAGCTAGTTTTCCTCTGATCAATTGGCATGAAGCTTTCCAAAGTATCCAATCTTTTGCACTAGAGGGCCTGCCTGAGCAGCAGTAAGTCGAAGTGCCTCGATATGCTTCTTGAATTCTCCATAATGAAAAGGGTTTCCAGTAGCTTGATTGGCCATTCGAAGATCTCGTAATACACGACTGATACTATGGAGATAAAGAGGCATTTCATCTTTCGTATTGACTGCCATCAAACTAAACATACGTTTAGTTGTCAGATCGGTTTGGTCAATACATAGAGACTTGACCTTGACATTTAGGCCACTATATGTACGCTAAAATTGGATTTTATGTGTCAGTATTGCTGGACGGAATTTTGTATCAAAGAAACCACTAGAATGTACATTAGCTCATTCACTGGTATCCCCTCTATGCATTAAAATCTGCCTGTACATTGATACTCTTTCGTACTCAGATATCATCCCATAACAGTCATTCTCTTGTAGACTCAAACCATGAAGACGTACAGCCGCTGCTTGTACATCAAGAAAGCAAAAACAAAAACTAGCATTCTACAAGATAAATATCCGTACTGACTGATATGGTCTGATAATTTTGTCGGGGAACATAATACCTGAACATTTATATCCGGGTTGCTTGCTAAAAAGCAGCCTCGCAAGGGGTCCCTTTTCTATAACATCAAGGAGTCAAAAACTGCTTATCCACGGAACTTCAAGAATGAAACAAGGAGGTAAAATTAACCAGGGAGGTGAAGAATTCAAACACAATTAGAGATCGAGAGAATGATGAGATAAAACATTGCAACTTACTGGTCACCATAAACCCATCATAATGGAATAGCAGAGCTGAAAGAGGATTCTGCAATTTGCTGACTTGTGACTTCGCAAGACAATTTTTCCAAAAGGCATGATAAAGTATGAGACTTTCCTGAACCTTGAGAGCCACATATAAATGTACTGAATGGAGCAGCGATATTATAAAAGAGACGAGGATCTTGTCTTGTCTTTCTGTTGGTAAGAATGTTGGACTGTCCGGCTATCAAACCATATTGACTGATTTGGTCTCTGAGGGGGGCGGTGAAAATTGGTGTAGTAGCTTGATTATCTCGATTCTCATCAGCAGTGCCATTGAGTAGCTTTAGATGAAGAGCATAGTCTGTATCATGCATCCTCTTGTAATTTATAAGTGTTATTCATATTCAAGTCTGGATGCTCGAGGTTCAACGAAAGATTTTGTTGCGCTATATATGGAATTTGCATATGCGTCTACGTAATCCAACAGCCTTGAGCTAGTATGGTACGTGATCCGCGTTGGCATATTCTCCTTTGCTCGATCTGGACTTTGACAGATCGATATCGTACCGCCATCCACCATCAAGTCATGCTATTAGAAAAAGGAGTTTCAATGATACCTAGTATGATTAGGGTATCACATAATAGTAAGTGATACCAACCGGTTTAGTTGCTAATCTAGTAGATCAGCGATGTTACTTTTCAATCTGAAATTCACTGCGAGAGCAGGATTCACATGAACTATAGTAGATCCACACTATATTCCATGTAAATCATGTGATAGTCCATAGTAGTGGGTCTAAAAAATCCATTAAATCTGTTAAATTTATATAAAATGTTGAAATCATATCTGATTTGTCCTCATCGGGGTCATCACGTGACACACTAGTCTACGTGCTATCGCCTCGGCATTTTACCTAGTCATCGTTCCATAGCATTTCGATAGTAATCCTTGGGAAAAAGAACAACGTATTATCAGATACCCCATTGTTGTCTTTTTGGATCACTCCAGCTGATACTAATAGTAGTCATATATCCCCTCTATTATTATTATTATTATTCAATTATATAATTTCAATTTTGTTTTATATTTATTTTCATTTATCCTTTCGTTGAATTCACTTATCTATCCACTCAGACCCACTTCGTTATCGACCCCCCTGTTCATCTCAGCCTCAAGTTCAGTCTGCCCCACCTTTCTATACCGAAAGAAGCTTAGTTCTGACGATACATAAAAGTTGTGACGCGAATGCTGTACAAGAGCTGAATTAAAAATTGTTATTCTCAGAAAGAACGGTTGCCCGGTGAGTACTATATATATAGCTATGTACACGTGATTGAATATATACACAGTCTGTACATGTCCGTTCTAATTGAACCGGGACTCCGTTTGGTCACCGTTCGTAACAAGAGTGGCATTTAATATGAATATTTTAATAATTAATCTAAAATATTTGATAAATCATATAAATCATTTTGATATTAACATATAATGTTTCGATTATTTATTGAATACTTGATATATAAGAGAATCGAAATATTTTATATGAATTATCTAGAATTTGCTCCTGGAGTGATTATTTCAAAGAACCTGCCTGTCCTGTGTGATATATAGACGGTCGAAAAAAGGGCACGTTGAAATCATATCTATATGATACTAGAAAACGGTTTCTCTATTCAAATGAGGTATTGAACTCGAACAAGTAATCTCAAGATTCGCCCATCAGGCTTCAATCGTATTATGAGTCTTGTTTGTTGGGAATTCGGGGTCGGAAACGGGAAGATGCATTCAGACGGCCCTCCTTACATGTAAAAAACAAGGCGAAGTAACGGGAACAACTTTCTTCTCCCCCCCCCTGTAGCACAGCTTTCATTTTGCATGGCCACAAGCAAACATATCTCAACTCGGTATTTCTGACGTCTGCAAATTATAAGTAAGAAAATGAAAAAGATTTTCCTTTATGCAATCAAACGAGGTGGTTGAACAAACGGAGTGGTTTGTCCTTGAACAAATATGATCTATTCACTTTACAGTTGCACCCGATAAGGTCAGTCATCTGCTCCCTGCATTGCTATTATGAGCTGATATGCACCACCCCAGCTCATTCGTTCTTCATGCTTTGTTCGTTTTAAAGGGATGAAAGCTTTCCATTGCTCCAATCTTCTTCGAAATGTGGAGAACACTTTGTTACACACCTTGGCCAAGAGTTCGCTGAAGCTCCAGTTACTAGGTAATTATTCTATAGGTCGGAAGTGTGCAATACTTGAGAACTGAGGTGATAGCCCATCAATATATGATTCATAATATAGTCATATTTACATAATAATTTTTGTACAGAGCTGTTGCATAGCTCTATTCCTGTTCAGGAGCCTTCCAAATCCTACTTCCTCAGTACACAGAAAATAAAAGGATATGTACAATGAAGCATTGGTTTATTAATGTCTTGTTTAAGTCGCCGAGAACATATGTAACAAAAAAGCAAAGAACTATTAGAGGTTTGAAGATTCCGTCCCCGCCGTACCCGAAGTAACATTGGAAGAGGCTCTAGATAGAATAGCTGGTGCTCTGATCCAACTCCAGACCGGCTTTCCCGGTCTGGAAAAAGTAAGCTTGAAAAGTGAAGGGGGGCGTTCCAATGTAGGACTGGCCGCTGAGAGGGGTGTTCCTATTGAAAATTCTGAGATTCCCGAGATTCCTGAGTTTCCTGTGTCTGTCCTTTGCAATGAGTTATTCCATTCAATTAGTGGTTCGAGATTTGAGGATGGGGATGGTCTGCGATCAATAGGATCTGAATTGCTGATGATAGAAGAATGCCTTGTGAGCCCGACAAATGTAGATATTCTTCCTTGACTTGAGGAAATTCGGAGACTTGATGACTTTGCTGATATAGTTGGAGATAATGCGGGAGATCTGATTTGATATGAGGAATGTCTCGACAACAACGATTCACTAGCTCGAAAGGATGATTGTCGAGAGACTGGAGGTTTGACTGCAATTGATGATGCTCTGTATCCGCTTTCATCGTTCATTTCAACTAATGGAATACAGCCAGGGAGTTCAAAACACTGAAGAATCAGTATCCATCTCAGATGCTGTAGCAAATTTTCTTTGTGGGTCCATTCGGCGTGCAGTGGTTGCACAATCCTCATAGGGGTCTTCGGGTGTTTTCGTAAATATCTCTGCTGGCTTGTTTATGAAATCGGTAAGATCCGACGGGTTGTTTAGATCAGAAGCTTGAAGCTCCACAGGTTCGCGAGTTTCATGACCTGGCGCTTCAACAAATGGTATTTTCATATCCTGTTGGTAGTAATCTGATAAACAATTTGATGAATGAGCCATTCTGGTCCGTCTTTCGCAAAATTTTCTTCATTTCCACGGAGGGCAATTTCTGGTGTGCATTTTGGACGCTTGTGACGACGATAAAGATAAAGTCCTCCAAACGCACCAGCAGCGATAGCAACGACCATCATAACCACAATAATGCAGATTACTCCAATCGATAAATCCGTCGTTGGATTGGAAGAATAGGCACTGGGTGAACCTTGTGGGATATTTAACGAATTACTTGTTAAAGTTGGAGATATGATACTACTGATTTCCGAAGTTGCACCATCAATCCAAATGCATTGACTAACAGTAAAATTTCCCCTCTCGTAATCAACGGTGAGGTAACTAGGGATTCGTTAGCCATAGTGTTAGATTTTAGTGAAGTCACTCACGCTTCTTGTAGGAATGCTCGTCCCAGAGTGTTTTGACTCTCATTGGCCGATTTTCTTAGAGGAAAGTAATAAGTATGATTGGGAACAAAAGGATATGTAGCCGGGAGAGCAAAGGCGTTGAATGGTAAGACGATCGATGCGGTATCACCACCTACTAATGAATTTGCCAATGTGAATGTAACTTGAGGATTGGTTTTTGTCAACAAGGAGTATTGTGTCGAGTTGATTAGATACAGACCAGTAGTATTGTCTAGCAAAAGGCCGAACGCTTTCTCAAACTCTTCACAAGCTGTTTTCAGGAAGCCATATGTTTGAATCGGTCGATTCAATAAAAGCATATATAGGGTCTGCTAAAAGACTAACTTGCTGGTTACAACTGTACGTGATTGCCTGGACCGCCACAACAATATCTCGATTAACGTCTGGATAAAGAGTAAAGGAAGCTGAGTTCGGGATAAAACGAGAAGTATCGTATCCTCCAAAGATTAGTTGCGCATATTGGCCAGCTTTAAGCCCTAGAATGTCGTCAATAATAGGCTGAGAGATTGAGGAATGCAAGGATAGCATACGATATTTAGCCCCAGCTGTATAACTCCAAGCGAGACTTGGTATAAGCTTCTCCGACCATAAAGATGAGAAATAAGAAGGAGCTGAAGAGTTTCCAATGGTGGTAAAGTTCACTGGCTGAGTACCAAGTCCGAATACTCCTCTTCTCCTAATCAGCCGTAATTCCAAGGTATTGAGCTATTACATACATATAAAAGGGTGAGGCAGTAGCTATAGCACCGATTGTCTGATCATCAAGAGTTGGACCATTTGTCCCTGAGACATATCCCAAGCCAATTGAATCCAGTCCAAAGTTAGCCGCCTGTGAATATCCTAGATCTGCCTGGAATCCAACACCATCTCCATTGATTTCAAATACTCCTCTATCATCCCAAGTATTGGATAGACTGCTATTGAATAAACCTCCTCGGGCATTTGCACAACGGCTAGGTACCGGCGAGATTGCTTCAGATGTACATCCGAGTGGCAAGACTACTAAAGTTTGAGGTGAATTCGTTGACACCAAAACCCGAACATCTTGGACGGGGTTGCCATTCTCAATGCTAGAGAAGACCATGCACCATCATCGCCATCCTGAATAATATTAGGCTTGCTCCAGATTCGAGAATTGTACAGAACTCACAAAGTATTGACTTGCTGGTATAACCAACGGAGAAGGAATCGGCTGACTTGACTTCAATTGATATGCAGATGAACCATTTAAGGGACTCCCTATGACATTTAGTGCAATAATCGAAGCAAGTAGTAGCCCAATGAGGGACCTTATTCTCATGACGGCTGTTCAACAAACATGAGTTTAACAATGACCGAACTGACAAATGCAGAATACGGCTGAAAGGGCAATGAATTCTCTCCCCCCAAAAATTATCTGAGGAATATTTGCAAGATTTTTGTCAACTGAGACCAAAAATTCCATCAGTGTTAAATGGCAGCTTGTTATGATATCAATTCCATATCATAATAGGCGGCATATATGTAATAAGGCACGGTTAAAAAAGGGTAGGGTCTAAGCAGATTGACACTTGTCCATGAATCGATAGGCAGAAGCTACCTAGCCAGGTATCAGATACAGGAGAAATAACCAGGATTGCAAATGATGATCTTATAGATGTCTGCAAGGCGGCGGCGCAGCTCAAAGAACTCGATTTTTCCCCTGCTTGTAACTATATTGATTTGGGCCATGTCAATTTTCATAAGCAGAGCCATCTTTAACTTCTAAGAATGGAGTATCTCAGGTCGGCGATTAGATATAGATAGACTCAAGAATTGCTTCGTATAAAATTGCGATAAAGGACTTTCGGCGCATAATGAACCAATCGGATCCATTATTAAGATTCATAGTCTCTCAATACCTAGACCTATGATATATATATTGAGAGTGGAAAGGAAACATTTAGAGAGAGAAACACAAATAACAACGAATATGTTGACTACGTATACAGGACCCTCGCGATCGAGCTCCTTACCTTATATAAGCTTGCAATTGAGGTTATACACAATCTGGAGCGTGTGAGATAGACAGGTCTGTAATAGAGACGAGTATGAGCAAAAATGATAAAGGAGGTAGAAGTTGGAAAGATGTTTGAGAAGTTATTAACTTGGAAGGAATGCAACCTCATGTTGTGTAATGGATTGATTGATGTGATGTGAGCTACTAAGGTTAACCGTATATGGCTTAGTTCGAAATCGGATCAATAAGAACGAGACCACGTGAGAGACCCTGAGATGCTCACATGTTGCTCACATTTGCTAACTGTCGTATTTATTTACCAACATCATATATAATAACCTACCTATTGCAGATACAATATAACACCAACCAACTCTTGAGATTTCTAAATACAATCAGTTCATCGGTGACCATTCTATCCCAATCATATGAGCCAAGAGTCTACCCCCGGAGTGAGTATGCTGCACCTGTTGGCCCTAGGCCTGGATCTGTTGGCTATGTCCGAACTCGTGGAAAATCCCATTGTAAACATCTCTTTTCAGGAGTTCGCATAGTTAACACACAATGAGTTCCGTGGATACCGCTATCGCGAACTCTGAGATACAAAAGACTATTGGTGCCTTGTTCGACCATGGCCACTTGTCAGTAAGAGCCCAATCTTTAGGATATCATTTTCCTGTCATTTTTAGACCAAGCCATCACACCAGGAAGATGCTCATCAAAGTTGATGACTTCTTACTTTTTACTTATGAATCAACTGGCTTATGTCGAGTATCGTATCGAATCATTCAGAAAATAGTTTTCCTGAATCTAGTTCTTCCCGACGGATCTCGGGGTGATGTGGTTTTTACAAGCATCTTTATTGTGCATTCTATCGCCTCATTTTCCCATTCACATTGACATTTTACCCCTGAAAATCTACCGTTATCATGGAAAGATTATTCGTGAAGGGTATAGTCTCTAGCAACCACGAGGATTTGGTGTCTCCATGTCAGATCTCCTCCAACCAAAATGATATATCCACAAATTGGTCTTTACTTCACCAACGGTTGGTGGCCTGATGTATTATGAGCTGGTGGATAAACTATTGAAGTTGATTCTATGTCGCATTCAACCGAGAAAACCTCGACATTGCTTTCGACTTCAAATTTGATTTATAGTCTATGGTATTTTTCAGGAGTTCCTATTGTTCTCAAGTATCAAATTGATACGGGACATTGTTATATCTCTACAGTGCATGACAATGTATGTTTGAATCTTTTTGCGTCATTCTTTACCAAACCCACACTCTTTTAGTCTATTCTTTTGAAGCCTTTTCCTAATGTTTTTACAATCCGCACTGCTGGCGGTCTTACTGCTTTTTAATTTCTGTGGTGCAGCTGGTAAGTCCCTAACACTAAAAACTATATCGTCACCCAGGAGGATTGACCTCACATTGATAATGTAGTTCTTTATACAAACTTAACACCTACATCTTCGGCATCTAGAATATCATGTGTTGCTTCTTCTACGATCACTCCAATCAGTTACACTGTCTTATGCAAACGTTCAATCAACGACAGAATTGTTTCCTGTTACTCCTGCACCATACTGGGGAAACCAATCAATCCCCATTAACACTTGCACTTCTTGGAATCTTGGTGGAATTACCCCTCAACTTGTTTGGACACCATGCCATATGTAAGTAAAGTTACTATTGTCCACAAAACTCACTGACCGTGGAAAACTAGATTTGCTGGAACAGTTCAATTGTCATACTTTCCTTCGGCTAGTGGAAATTTTACATATCCTTCCACGTATTACAATGAAGCCATAGGAATAACCATGTTAGTAGCCTCCAATAATCTTTGTAGTTTTGCTAAGAGTTTTAGGACTTCTCCATCAATGTATATGGTCATAAATACAATCAGTGGATATAATAGTTGTGGTCAAGTTGGTCCCACAATGAGCAACGTAGTTATTTCGATGGATCCTACTGATGTTTCTACAATTGCACGTTATACAGCTTCTGATCAGGAGGTCAACACAACGCCGGCTGCACTGCTTACTTTGAATGATATAATTTCTGGATGCTCAACACTTACTATGACGGAAGCTTCAACGGATGGGGCTATCCTAAATCTCCATGCTATAGACAATGAATATAATCGATGCTTCCCGGCTGTAGCTATTCCCACCCCTCAAATTGAATCACTTGGACTGTAAGTTTCTATTTAATTTATACGAAAGCACCCTCTGACTAAATATTAGTCCTTACTTCAGACATTGCGGTCAAGATAATGCAAGGCTTGGTCTTTTCGACCCCCCAGGAGCTGTTCCGTTTGCAAATGGCCTTCTTCCGGTGACATCGGCGAGTCCATCAATGTCTACAACAATGCCAGCAAGCACAGCTCAATCGCCCTCACCAAACCAGCCATCGAAGACTATCATGGAAAACCCCCTTCTTCCTAGTACTTCCACTTCTGCTGCACAAGTACAAGCATCAAATTCAGCAGCTTCTGATTCTAGCATCCCAAGCACCGAAGCCTCATCATCCGATGTGTTCTCAACTGCTGTTCTAGCCGTTCAAGCTCCAACCACTACAATTGATTCTCTACAACCTGTTTCATCAGCAGTCATAGTTCCAGCAAACACACCTATTCCAATTGCAACAATCGTTTCTTCAATAATATCCGCAGTCCCTGGTGATTCAACGGTAGTTGTAGCTGGTCAAACCGCTTCACTCGGCGGAACTCCAATAACTTTATCATCTTCTATCATTCAGTTCACACCTTCCGGTCTTGTTATTGCAAATATCAATGGTGGTTCATCCCAATCAAGTATCTACACGATTCCAACAGCCGCAGCCGTCAATTCTGCAGCTGTTCCAAATCAAATCGCCACCCTTGCAGGAGGAGAGATCGTATCCTCAAATTCAGGTGCATCTACCATTGTTATCGTTGGCCAAACAATTACCTCTGGGGGATCGTTTGTCACAATTTCGGGCACCAATCAACGTGCAAGTCTTGGGTCTCAGGGTCTCGTGGTTGAAGGATCTGATAGTCTGGTATCAACTTTTAGTGTCCCAATTCTTGTACCCGCCTCTGCAGCTGTGCCAAGTCCAATCGCTACTATCGCCGGCGGAGAAATAATCTCCGCAGTAGCCGATGCAACAAATCTACACCTCGGCTCTCAAATACTCTCTCTCAACGGCCCCGCAATAACCCTCTCCAATTCTGCCATCGCGTCATTTGGCCAGGGAGGATTAATCGTACAACATCTTGCGGGCGTAATATCCACCTTCACCCTTCCTACCTCTACTCCCCCAACCCAACCCAGAGGCTTCCATTTCCATCACCGAAATTCGAACCAGCGAAATAATAATCTATAGTTCAGGTACACCAATATCTTCGTACTATACCACTTTGATAAATGGTGAAAGATGTGCAGGGCACTCACACTATTACTCCCAACGAACCCGGGGTTCTGGCAATTCAAACTGGGAATGGAAATCCGAATGCGAGTGCAATAGAGACTGCGGGTGCGACCGCCATGTCGAATCTCGTACTCAAGAATGGGGTTGAGAAATCGAAAGCGGTTAGGAGTCTGGTGATTAAATTGAGTTGTGTGGGGGTATTGGGGATTGGGGCTTGATGATGGGGTAATGAGGAATAGGGGTAAGGCGAGAAATACCTATTAGGATCCATGCGAGATACATTAGGGATTGTATTTTTTAATAACCACATACACTCTTTGTATAAAAAGTAGGGATAATTCATTTCTTAACCATAAACCTCTCTACTCAGTGTCTCTGTAATATCCGCATGCCCATATTCTCTAACACATTCTAAGATTACCTTCACTTATCAGATTACATATCCGGGCTCTTGGGAGTTCAGGGCATATCTATAGGCCCAATGCTCTGTAACAGACATGCAACAGAAAAGTTTTCGGGGTTCTGAATAAAGATTCATATGAACAGTAGTACTTTATTCCGAAATCAAGAATTTGCATTTCCCGGTCCCACCTTTCGCGCCTGATTGATTTCGAGAGTTCGCCACTTTTATTCAAATATCGGATTTGCATGGTCGTAATGTATTCTGTAGATAGTTGTAATACGTTCATTGGCGCTCACACACGGAGGAGAATTTTTTTTACTTACACAGTACACTCGCTTCCGAGACGATGATCATCCCACCACCCTCGAGCTCTACACGAACCCATTCGATCATCCGGTTCAATAAACATGTATACATCATCACCATCACCATCAACAAGACCCAAAAGTTGCTGCACTAGATGCACCCCGACAACCAATCTTAGATCTTAAACTCTCATCATATATATGTACACCCGTATCTCGAACCTATATACACATACGTACACATCGTTGATATCATAACATACATACAAATTCCCAAAGCAGCCCATAAAACAAAAAAAAAACAAAACAAAAAACAGGTCTCCAAGCCCATAATATAAAGCCCAAGGGTATGAATAAACGTGGTTTATGCACCAATGACGATTCCCGCAACCTTTACCATTCATAACCACAAACGCCGAAGATTGATGAAAGCATAGCACACGCCAGAGCCATCAAAAGACCACCAGACCAGCCCAACCGGGAAAATCCAAGTCTATCCCACCATACTTTTTCCTTGATCCCCAGATTATAAGCAGTGATTCAAAGTGCTAGAAGAGCAAAATCCAGAACAATATCGGTTTTACCCCATCCGTCCCCCATAATCTGCTGATTGTCACTCATCTCTACCAATCTCTACTTTATTGCCATATTGACCTTTTCCCCCATGCCACTCGCTGGCCCCCATTATCCAAACACCTGTCCGTTTGAGTTCGCTCGACTCCTGTTTTTCGAACAGCTTCTCTTGAGTCTTTCGCCCGCGGAACTGCCATCTCCATATCTATTTCCACATCTGCTCGCGCGCCCATTCCCACTACCACTGCCACTGTCACGGCCACTTCCACTCTCACGCCCCTCGCACTCCTCCCTATAGTCCATTCTCTCTCCCTGTTCCAAATCTCCCTTACTCTGAAAACTCAACTCGATAACATCCGTCCTCACAATATTCTCCTCACTTTCCCCAAACGTGCCCCCATTCGTCCCCTCCGTACATCTATTATTGCCAGCCTCCTTGTCATTTTTCCCTTGGAATTTCGATCGCATATGATGCCCTGGATTTGATAACGGATGCGAACCAGCTTGAGAAGGGAGTTTGTACGTAGTGAATGTATGGAGAGATTTCCATTTGGCGGGATGATGGCGGAGAGCACGGGAAGCGAGGCAGCGATTACGCCAAGGGTCAGGTCGACTAATGTCCAGTCTTCTAATGCTTTGAAGGACCCTGTAGTTTGAGTTAGTTTCTTGTTCTTGGAATCGAAATGAATACGTGATTTGAAGAATGAAATTCCGGGATCAGGCCAAGAAAATAACTTAAATCCTGGGGCAAAATAGACAAAAGGAAGACGGTCGCACTTACATGTAACATCCGACTTCAATTTGGCTTGCTGAATCTGCCTAAAAATACTCCCAATCACACTTCCACCTCCCACGGCAAAAACAACGTACAATCTACCCCTGGTCTTCCAACCCATCTTGACTTTCCACAGGACTATCAAG